>CACRXK020005780.1:0-27018 GCA_902702795.2 Paramuricea clavata
CCCCTTTTTACTAACAATTCTCGAAGTAAAAATATATTATCAAAACGTCCCCCGTTGTGTGCTATCCACACGCTATTTTTGGTCTGAGCAAACATGAAACTAATAAGTAAATCGGTGACATCCTCGTTATTATTTTCAAAAACATATTGTCTGTGCATACAACATGCTACGGGTTCTACACTATTGTCGCAATGCTTTATCGTGGGATGTGGCAAAAAATTATTCTGTAATCTCACAAACTCTTTCTCGTCACATTGACTACAAACTTTTTGTACAACAGCATAAAAGGGTACCATAAGTTTCTCGTCATTCAAACGCGTTTCAAGATCGTAAAAATACAACACGGGCAATACTTCACCGGCAGGAATTTTATACGGTTTCATGTAACAAGCATGACCCTGATCCTTAATAGCATTACAATGAAGACAATAAAATTGACCGCATTTGTGTTTAATTGATTTTTTTGTACTAATCCGTGTCATACGCGGTACGATTCGATAACAAGTTTTACAGAAAAAGAAAAAACGACAGGCGGGTACATTTTTGCTGTAGTTGTTTTTAAAAATAGCATGCGTTAAATGTTTTGTAAAACATTCCCTATTACGAAACAGCACATGACATTCGCTACATTCGATTTTAAAACCCTCCTCGCTAACACATTTTGCCTCGTGAGCGTAACATTTCTTACACGTATTTACCGTGTGACAAACGTGGGTCGTGGCATTTTCAAAAACACAAAAGTATTTCATACATTTCATGCAAAAACGAGATCCGCTATTTTTCATAAATTTTCGTGACGATAAAATCAAATCAAAATGAGCGTCGTTTAACCAAAGAAAAATAACGTTTTCGGTAATACGATGAATATTTCCCGACGCATCTAAACGCGAATCGTAAACGATGGAATCGTGTCGAGCTTTAGAAAAAATAACCAAATCAATATTGTCCCCACGTAAATAATTCTCGTAAAACAAATTACATTGATCAACACGTACGGAACCTTGGGGTATGTTAGCGCATGCGTAAACATTGTCGATCTGTGCGTCTGTATACAACGTCGTGAGTTCCGTGTTACGTCGTACATTTAAAACATCGTACTGTTTGTCTTTGTGCAAAAACGATTTTCCCACCAGCAAACTAAGGGCAAAACATTTTTTACTACTTACCACTTGAAAAACACCATTTCGTACCCCCCGCCCATGCTTACTTGCCGATGTGCGACCGTTACCCGACTCGCTAGGATTTTTACCGTAATATTTATAAATTTTAGGCTGTTTTGATTTTTTCCTATTATTTGGAGGGCGCACATACCTATTGGGGAAAATATATAGACTCACGATCGATTGCCAGCCATTGTCAATCATGGTACGTGCATTACTTTGCATATGTCGTTCGAAAATATTTAAAAACAATGCAGGTGTAAAATCCCCTACATTTAAAATAGCCGTCGAGAAACTAGCCGTCGGAGCATTCGAAATATAGAAACGTGCTTTATCGGTCGGCGAACTAGCATTAAAATTCATTACATTTATCAAATATTTAAAAACAGTATTCATACTCTGTAAAAAATCCGGTAAACTACTCGCATTATTACGTCCTACGCTAATATTATAAATAAATTCGTTGTGATTAAAGCGTCGATTGACGCGTAATAATTCAGCACTAAACACTTCGCGCCGTACGCGTTTAGTTTGATTTGTGCGAATTATGTCCACAAGTTCGTGAATTTGCTGAGCGGAAATGTCATAGTTGGGTACGGTATGGTTTCTAGTACGAATAATACGTACGATATCTTGTACGAGTTCTCCATCTACGTCGTCCTCGTCTCGTTTTCGTTTTTTCGACGCCGACGATGCCATAACAGACAACAACAACGCGTCAGCTTCACTTCCTCTTCTTCTTTCACACCCTCTTCCCCACCGTCTGTAATATCCAATTGAATATTTGGACTTCGATTGACGTTCACAAACATACAATCGAACGTAACAAGAGGCGTATCACTACTACCCGTACACAATTTAGAACCCATTATAAATAATATTGGCGACAAGACAAGACGTATAGCAATGGCAACGGGTCACATAAACATTCATTTTAAATCACTTACAAACCCCCAAGAAAATTACGTAGCAGATTATGAATTTAACGATGACGATCAAGACATCACAATCATACCTATATTATTTAACGATGCCCTTGCTCTCTGGTGTCACAACCATCTCGAAGCATTTGTCAAAATATCCATCGACGATTTATGGTCTCGATTTGCAGATATGTGTACAACGTACGCAATTCCCACACACCTGGCAAATAAAATAACCAACGCTATCAATTATATAGAGCGTCACAAAGACCAATACGTAGGCATTTCCGTAATCATCTAAGCAATGGCGAGAACTAAGAAAATACCGCGGCGACAAAAATTTGTATTAAATTTACTACGTCAGACAGACACGTAGAAAACGTAAACCCCGATCACAAAGTATTCGAAAATCTCAACAATGTGTAAGCAATACACAAAAAGATGTACGTTGTCGTAAACGAACAGCGCATACAGAAAAATGTTGGATTCATCTAGCGAAGCAAAATAATTTACGCATTAAACCCTCCAATGTGGCGGGTGCTGGCAAGGGATTATTTGCGTGGAAAAAACCCATCACACGGGGAAAATTGATTTCAAAATATACCGGGCGTAAATTAAGCAAAAAAGAATTGGATAAAAAATATGGGGACGGTGTTGCAAAATATGCCGTATGTAATAAACGAGGGCGATGCGTTGATGCCACATACACCACAGACGCAGCGGCACGTTTTGTTAACGATAGTCGGGGTACATCTTTTCAAAACAATGCCAAAATAAAGGGCAATCAAATGTTTAAATTAAAAGCGACTAAGAAAATACCCGCCAACCAAGAAATATTTACTTCGTACGGAAACGAATATTGGGAATAAAAAACACTGTTGGTAACTGTAAATAATTATTTGTTAACCGCATGCGTACGAAAATATGGGTCGTAAACGAAAACAACGCGGGGGGAATTTCAAGGGGAAAAAGTATCAACGTAGCAAGAAACAGGATGGTGGGAATTTTTTTACGAAATTAAAAAATCCACTTCTAAACGCGGCGAAAGGGTTGGCATTGAGTGCATTGGGAGGATCTCAACAAACACAAGCAAGAAACGCCTCCCCCCCCATGCCAGTCCGAAAAAATTACCAACAAAAAGGTGCAGGAATCAAAAAGAAACGCAAGGGTGGACATGCTAAGCTTAGAAATACTATACCGTCCGCAAAACATGTAATGTATCATCAATAAATATTTACCCAAAATATTCTCCGTGTGCTGATTTTCTTTACCACGTTTCAAACAAAAGACGACGTAAATTTTTTACCGATGCGTCTTTTTTGTAACACACACACAACACAAATAATGATTTCCATAAATTTCAAAGTCCTTTTATTCATAGCCAATGTCGTCATCATTCCATATAAGGTAATCAACTTTTTACAAGTATGTTTTATTTAAATTTCGGTCGTTTATACGTAAATAAATTAAGTTTTAACATGGTGAATAAAATTGAGATATAGATTATCTCAAAAAGTATCGAAATTTAACCCGTCTCCATAATAAAAAATGTTCCATCATCGTTGCAGACGTCGAGCGACTGGTGGTTAAATCATCCCTTTCACATATTTTTATAGCGTAATTTTAGCATCTTTCTGAATTCAATCAATCGACAAATATTTGTATTTGATGTATTGTATGTAGTGTGTTTTAAACCCATCAAATACGGTCGTACAGTATTTCCCAGACATCTTTTTTTACCCCCGAGACTAAATTCTCCGTGTTCATATTCGGTTGCAGAAAAAAAATCTCTTATCACCCACAGTTGCATATATGTTAAAATCAACGGTTTTCCCACGGGTTGTAAAATTCGCATATCTATCTTTTCTTCCATAAAACATAAACGTAGAATTTTTTTCGAAAAACGTCTACAAAATTGTACCAGACCCACTATTTTCGTTGAACCACATAGTTCATATTTTACATATTTAAAATATTTCAACATTCCATTCTTTGACCATTTTAACATTAGCTCTCGCAATAGTATCTCTTTAGCACCAGCTGTTTCAAAATAAAATGTTCGCGTACTAACCATTTTTACAACCTTCTAACACGAGACCCACAATATACTGACGCGTTTCAACAAACTCTAAATATTTATCTGAAAACCCACATAAACATTGAATACACGATGCTGGCTGAATACTATATCCCCGTGTTGCCATATGAACTAAACAACAGAAGTAATCCTCATCGTAATCATATTGATTATTATAATTAATAAATCCCACTACACATTTATTCCTGTAAATCCAACGCGTATAAGGATATTTAAAGTACAACGTTTTAATATTATATTTGCGAAACACTGCCATGTTCTTGTATGAATTTCAACACAAGACTGTGCGAAGCTTCAATACCCAGTTCATTAGTATGATTTGATAACGCCGAATAGTATTGTTCTCGAATCACGTTAAATTCACCGTCTATCAAAAAAACATCACATGGTATTATATCATCTAAAAATGTTTCTACGTTACAACTATCGCTATAATCCGGTACAGGGTCGGTTATCTCGAGAAACTTATCAATTGTCATTATAAAATCTTTTAAATATTTACAACATCTACTACATACTAAAATATGTTTTAACATTTTCTGTAAATATTCGCTATCGTATTCTCGAAACGAACCGTCATTTTTCATCATATGAAGCGTCATATCATCGAGATCACCTAATATATATATAATATATAATATATCCGTTGTAAACGATGTTGTTTGAAATATTTCAAACAAGGGTTTTAAACCCAAAAAAATCGGTATTTCATACAACAAATACACTTTTTCTTCATTGCAGGGTCCACAACCCACATGGAAATAAGACGCATCCTTAAGATAGGGTTCGCCTAAAATCATCTCTTGACAACGTACCAATTTACAATCGGTGCGCTTCAAAACTTGACGGCAGCAAAACTCGAAGGATTTTAGAATCATGTACCCCTTTTCATTAAATACCACTCTTTTCACCCATTCGCAGGGTATCACATACACGATCCCTTCACTATATCTTGGCGAAACCAAAGCTTCGACCGCAGGATTTCCGTATTCATCTTTAAATTTATCATCGTAACAAATGATAGAATTCAAACCACTACCCACACCACTCAACCACGGTTCTTTTTCCACGACATAATCAAGAATAACACGTTCTTTATCCGTACGGGGTTTTCTCATACGTAACGTAGTATTTACAGAATACAAACGCCATAAAATGGGATGATGTTGATAATTTTTCAATAAAATATCAAACGCCTCGATAGCTGACTGTCCTTTTGAAAGATCTATGTCCTCGATGTAGTCCGACATGTTTGTGCTAACTCGTTTAAAAAATGTGCAAATACCTGAACTTCGTGTCTTGAACAATGATAATCACCATATAAATGATATGGACAACGTTCGGGTGTTATACCATATTTGGTAATCAAGTTCGCATACTTTTCACACCCCAATAACTCGATATTAATTCCCTTTGTACCCAATTTCTTTAATAAATCTCGTTCGATAGTACCACCCTTGTAACCGACCAGATCTGCAGAGGTCATAAACTCTTCGCATAACACTTTATACACGTCACGATATTGTAAAAAATCCTCGTTGTTTTTTTCACGCACCACGGGTAGACCGTGTACGTGGTGAATTTGATAGTGTACAACTTTTGGATTTATATAAATATCGGGCATATAAATTTGAAATGAAAATGTCTTTTTGTCTCGTATTCGATACACGGACACCTCTCTTAAATAAACTTGATTTTTACCCAACGTGTACGCCTCACAATCCATAACGTGAGTAATTCGGCTGACAATATCTTTTTGATATTTTCGCACATGATTTTTTTCCCAGTTTTGAATTTGATTATGTTGTTTTTCAAACCAACGCTCTACAACCTCCATACTAGCGAACACACACACACACACTGATAAGAAAAAAATATTTTTTATTTTATAAATCTATCTATTATACAATCACAAACACAATACGGTTTAGCTGCATTACATTTACAGTTCTTAGTAAAATAACTTCTGTTCGCATAATATTTTTGTGCATAAAAAATATAAATTTGAATTAAATGTTCGCTCACAAATACGTCATAGTCTAAACAAATTTTTTCACGGATCTTTTTCACGTCCGGGAGTTCTTTTTTCAATGATTCCCTCGTCAGTATATAATAAATATCATGCAAAGTATTCGACATGTGAGAATAATTCTCAAAATATGCATGGCTGCAACCACTTGTGTGACGAGGCATACGACATCCCATAGATTCCCGACATACACGACGCTTGTAAGTAGAGGGTACCCATTTTATCAAAAATCTTGATATAATATGTTTTCTAGTACAACGTACGACTGTTAAATTTACATCCAACGACAATATCGAACGTTTCAAATCCAAATGTTTTACAACAACGTACATATAATGAGAGAAAGAGAAAATATTCTCGGCATATAACAAATTCACGGTTTCCTCTCTGCCCGTATTCAAATAATTCTCTCGACGAAGAACATCATAGAATTCTAACTCCTCTTCACAAGGTGTAGCTCGACAAAACATTTAATCACAAACGTATCCCAAATCTTTAAACTGTGTAGCACACGACGAAGCACACATTGTCTCACAACGACATCTTGGGGGTACATACTGCAGATTACGTCGTTCTGTACTCCACGTGATACATTTACACGACGACGTCATAAAATCTTTAACCGTATATTGTAGTTTTATAAGATACTTAATAATACGCGCCAATCGATAAGATGGGAACATGTGCAATACTGTATTGCATACTTCGCGTAAAACATCGTCACTACACTGTTCGCATTGATCGATAGCGGCCATAAAAAGTTTTGTTTTTTGATATAGAAATGTATGTAAACTCCCCACGTATTCCTCGTCATGACATATCAAATCAATACTGGTTGTAACCAACCAAAAGGGTGGACTCCATACGCGATCTGTTGCTATATACATTGATTTACACGGTTGCATATAAAAATCAACCTCGATCAGTCCACAAAATCCCAACGAGAAACATATGCAACCGATTACCAGACGTCTTGTCGAACTACCCGCAATGAGATACATATTTTCAAAATAAAAATAACATTGTGGAAATGTTATTATACACCCTCCATTTACAATCTTACTCTGTATCTCATCGAGGTCGAGATTTTCCATAGGTAAATAATAACGCCACATTTCTTTGACCAACGTTAAAAAATTATCGTCCCTAAACAATAACTCTTGAATTTCACCCTTATCTTCATTTTCTCCAATGTATGTATTTTGAAGTACACTATCCATGCCGACATGTAGGTTGCGAATACCACGGTGTAAAAAAGGGGAAGTATTTCACAACACACACCCCCCTGCAATTGTGCAACATGCGCATACGTGCATCCTTTAGCATCGTACAATAATAAACTAGAATTTGAGTCAAACGACATGAGCCATACATTCGTATACAGTCGGAAATCTTCGTACATAAATTCTGCACCGATATATCCATACTGCTATGCTGAAAAATAGTTTCGATAAATGTTTCCACACGACCGTACACGTATGTCTTTATTGATTCACATGTATAAAGCATATTCATAAAATAAAGCACGTTAAAATTACGTTTAATTTCAATATACGGTGTACGATATTTAACAGGATTCGTATATGCTTTCTCGGGTGTCATGTGAAAGACCACGTCAATAATCGCATAAATATCCCGACTCCAGCATAACATCATCATTGTGATTACACACACGTTTTGCTTTACAACAGAATTTAAAAAATAAAAATAAGTCTGAGGAAACGGTGTAATCATCGCATTGTTTACCACCCACAAAGGTTTATGCAGCGATAGTTTTAAAATATTTTCTCTTGAAAATGTTAAAATAAAATTTATCATTTGTTTATCAATAGTCAACAAACGTTTCGTTTCAAAAACATCGAACTTGTCGTCGCACATTTCATTCTGTAAGGGTATATCGACGGGTAGCGAGTAATCGCGAACCTCTTGCATATCCATTTCAACAATCAACACAATCTAAAAAAAAAAAAATCCCTATATCTCTTGCCAAACACCCGTTGCTTTAGCCTTTAATATGTCTTCGATAATTCCTTGTAATAACGCATAACTACATAGTATCTTTGTTCGTATAACTATTAGTTTAATCATTGTCCACACATCGTTCACCGTATAAATATTACGCAGTGCCATATCAAACAATAAAGATAGCGGTGAAGAATGATCAAAAAACCCATCATTATTTCTAAAACACACGGGTATTCTCAAAAGATTTCGATACGTCTCGTTTACGCGCAAATCCACAAAACTCACGTTATACGTATTTATACCGTACGCTTTGTATCGAAGTCGTCCTGTTAAAACATATTGTATATTAGAATAAACAAAATCGTTAAAATAAAATGATATGTCGGATGTCACAAGTCTGTTTCTTGACAATGTACGATTTACTATAAGTTTTATGTTTTTTTCATATTGCTCACCATCAACCCATGTAGAACCAGTAGCCATTTCTTGTACAATTTCTGTAAATATTTTCACACACTCGCCATAGGATAGGATAGGATAAAACTTTATTTGACTACGCTGGCCACTTCAACCATAGCTGCTTTCCAAGTGGGGCGTAGATAAATGTTACAAAAATATATAAAATACAAAATCACTAAGAAAATTAAGAACTACGAATACAAATACATATTACAAAACAAATGGTATACAAAACTCAAATAGCTAATTCGTCAGACTAACAGAGGAAATATTTCTATTGAAAGAATTTAAAGATTCGCTGTTTCTTACTTGTTCAGGAATGCTATTCCAGATTTTAACCCCACTATATCGAAAACATTTTCTGCCATACTCAGTATTTGGTCGTGGCAGAAAGAGAGACGAATTTGAACCTCGTAAATTATAACTGTGGATATGGTTAGAATTCTGGAACATTGATGAGAACCTCAATGGTGCCAGATTATTGACAACCTTAAACATGAGACGGGCCATATTATGTTTTCGCCTTTCTTCCAAGCTTATCCACCCTAATTGATCGAGGGCCAGTTGAGATTGCCCAGGCTCATCTTTAAAGTTCATTATAATTCTAGCACATCTGTTGTGAAGTTTTTGTAGTCGTTCAGACTGGCCTCTACTAATGGAATTCCAAACTTCACAACAGTAGTCGAAATGGGGTTGGACAAGACCATAATAGACCGACTTCAAAGTATCAGAATTAGTGAAATCCTTTATCTTTTTCATGGCACTTATTCCAGAAGATATTTTTTTAGAAATTTGTTCAATATGACTGTCCCAAGTTAAAAATTGATCAATTTTGACTCCAAGAGTTTTTGTAACTTGAACCCCTTTAATTGGTTCATCTCCAATAAAAACACGCGGTTGTTCTTCTAACGTGTTAATATTGTGGCGTGATCCAATCAAAAGATATTCCGTTTTGACAAGGTTAAGAGAGAGCCTGTTCGATAGAAGCCATTCTCTGATATTATTGAGATCGACATTAACGGCCACCTCCGCTTCCTTAATTGATTTACCGGACACTGTAATGTTAGTATCGTCGGCGAACATGCGTGCTGTAGAGTGTTGTAAACAATTCGGCAAATCATTGATATAAATTAAAAACAGAAGTGGACCCAAAATTGAACCCTGAGGAACGCCATATTTTAGATATTTTAGTGTGGAAAGTTCCCCATTTACTTGACATTTCTGAGATCGATCTGATAAGTACGATTTGAGAAGCATAAGAGGCGTGTTCTTAATACCATATAACTCTAGTTTAGCCAGTAAAATGTCGTGGTTTACCGTGTCAAATGCTTTTTTTAAATCGAGAAAAACGGCAAGATTATACAAACCACGATCCATATTAACATACCACTCATCAGTACAATCAAGCAAAGCAGTGGACGTGGAATGAAAGCGCCTGAACCCAAACTGCTGTTCAGACAATAAATTATTGGTAGTAAAATATTCGTATAACTGTTCATACAAGATCTTTTCAAATATTTTGCTGATGACCGGCAAAATTGATATTGGCCTATAATTGTCTAAAACGGAGCGTGAACCCTTCTTATGAAGCGGTATAACTCTAGCACTTTTCCATTCAGAGGGGAAAATTCCCATCCCAATAGCAGAGTTAAACAAATTGGTCAAAGATGGTGTAATTACAGAAGCAGATTTTTTTAGAATTTTAGCCGGTATTTTGTCACATCCAGTAGATTTAGAAATAGACAAATTGTTAAGTAGCCTAAAAACCTGTGATTCGTTAACAGGATGCAAAGTAAATTCCAAACTAGTATTTAGATTATCACTCATATGCCTGCCAAAATTTAAATTTTGAGTGTGTTCAGAGCAGGAGTCTCCAATTTTACCACCAATACTTGTAAAATAGTCATTAAGACAATTAGCCATTCTCATAGGAGAAGTAATTGTATCATTTCCTAGCTTTAATTCGTTAATCATTGTGTCCTTCTTTTTTTCTCCCAAGGATATCATTAATCGTCCTCCAAGCCTGTTTTGGATTGTTTTGATGTTTGTCAAATTTGCTTTTGTAGTAAACTTTCTTAGCTTCACGCATTGCAATGTTGACATTATTCCTATAATGTTTATACTGGCTCCAATCTTCACTTAAATCTGACAAAATTGCTTTTCTTTTCAAACGGTCCCTTTCAAACATTTTGTTTCTGATATTCCTAGAAATCCATGCCACAGATATTTTATTTCGTACCCGTCTTTCCCTAACCGGGGCATGTTTATCAAGAACAGTAATAAAAAGATTTTTCCAATATTCCCATTTATTATCAATATCAGTTTCTCTGTCAACTAAATACCATGGTAAGTTTATAAGGTCGACTTTGAAATTCTCAACATTGAAATGCTTGAAGCTTCGAAATTCGACTTTTTTGCTAGCGTGAGGTTTAAGATATGAATTAATTTTTCTTACTACATAAATTAAACTATGATCACTCACTCCCATATGAATTACATCATGAAATGCAATTCGCTCAGGACAGGAGGTAATACAAACGTCTAGTAACGTAGAAGACGATTCCGTAATCCTTGTAGGCTTATCGATTACTTGTGTAAGTTGATAAAGTTGCATGATAGAATGTAAGTGTTTAGCAGAAGAGTTGGACTGGTCTAACAGATTACAGTTTAGATCTCCTAATAAGTAAATTTCCTTGTTCTCGTTATCGACATTCTTAAGCAAAGATTCAATTTGTGAGAAAGATTCGACGGTTGCTGACGGCGGACGATAAATAGTAGAAACGATAAAGGAACGAGAGTTGGGCCGGTTAATTTCCAGACATACTGTCTCTAAATTTTCCGGCACTAAATCACCACGATTTAAATATGATATCGTCCGCCTAATGTAAAAACAGACACCGCCACCGTGTTTGTCCCTATCCATGCGAACTATATCATATCCGTCAATATTAACAAATTCACTTGGAATATCAGGGTGAAGTCTTGTTTCATTGAGTGCAAGAATATCAACAGTCTGATTTTCTAACAATAAGCGAATTTCATCAATGTGTTTCGACAAACTGACAATATTCAGTAATGCCATCTTGAAACCCCTAAGATATGGTAACCTATTCGAATACAACATTTCCTCCGAGTTAGTCTGACGAATGTCGCGTCAATTTAAAAAATCCATATAGTTTCTTTGCATTATCGTGCTACCTTTGCGGTTCAAGTGCAAACCTCCACGATTTAAACAATCTAAATCTATGTTAGTATGATTAATAAAGTCAACATTATTATCTGAGCAGAATGAATTAAGTAGATTGTTTGTTTGATTAACTTTTGTTTGAATTAGATGACCATCTTTTCTGATGGTAAGAGCCGAGATGGCTACTTTGATATGTGCAGATTTTTCTCGCACTTGACTAACTAATTTCACAATACCTTCTACCAACTGGTCGGGAGATTTCTCTGACTTAATGTCATTTGTACCAATGTGGAGAATTATTTGATGTGGGTTGCGACGAAGCAATGGTTTCAAATAGTCTTGCATATCATTGACTTTGCTTCCTGAGAAAGATTTTACGGCAACAGTTCTGTCGGTATTAGACATCTCCCAGCCATGCACATTCTGAACAATAGAGTCCCCGGCAATAAAGACTAATTTCTTTTTGCCATCTTTTGCATTGTGCTGATTACTTGATCCATTAGCATGCCGCTTTTGTTGATGCTTAATTGACTTGTTGGCAGGTCTGCTATTTGAGGACTCATTGTCTGCGATCGATCGTTGGGATTCTCGTTGCGAAGTAGCTATAGAGCTGGGGTCATCGACTTTGCTTCTATCGTCGTCATAATCATAAATGTTGGTTTCATTGCCGCCCGTATCACTCAGGACATCAAACGCGTTTCTCGTAACAACTTCACTATCTTGACTACGAGTAGACAAATGCTGATCTTTATTCATGCTTCTGCACTGCGTTTTCCGGGTCCCATGAGAATTTTGATCGTGGGTACTTTGGTCTAGATTCACCAACTTAAGGACTGTGACTAAAGACTGTTTTTCATTTTCAGATTCTTTAAGTTTGGTGTTTAAATCGGATACTATGAAGGACAAGTTAGCGACCTTTTGCAGCAGTACAAGGTATCCAATATCGTAAAAAAACTAGCAAAAGCATGCTGATCAGCAAGGTCAACAATGTCTGCAAATCCAACATTCTTTGCATTTTTCGTCGAATTAATAAACGACATCTTGCCAATAATTCTTTCATTCTAAGAAAAACAGATCAATCATTTGTTACAACCCCACACAACGTCGAACCATATTTGGTAATCGACTTTTTTACTCCACAACCATATTAGGTAATCTACTTTTAACCTGTCACATGCATTAATCTACTTTTGCACAAAGAGAGTTTTCAGACAGTTTATTCACCACAATGGCTTCAGCACAGCAACAGCAAGATCTAAAGCTCTTCTTCGAATATCAAGGCGTTGCAGAGAACGACGTAAATCGACTACATTACATTCAAAAGTTTACAGATTTTCAATTTTTCAGACTAGCTAACCCCGTACACTCGTCGTTCGACAGAGCCTACATCAAGTGGTTACAACAACCGATTTATCAGACAATGGAAAGCAGCACAATTATTACAACACCCCCGCCACAAACCTTTTTCAACGCGTTACAACAGCCACCACCGTACACGTCACCGCCTGTCCTAAACAATGTGAACGAATACTACAATAACGATCTATTAAATATCATGAACCCGATAAACCCGAATACCCTATACCACAACAACGAAGCAGAATATCTACTAAATGAAACAACATCAACAACCGAAGTACTAGAATCAAGTAGCGATAATCAATCTCCCGCAACATCCCCCACACCAACACAACCGCCCGCGACCCCCGTGAAAAACATACCCCTAACACCTATGGGTAAAAACATAAACAATTTTAAAAAAAGTCTAAAACGAAAAGCATCGTCTGCGTCTAAAAGTGGTAGACCAAATAAACACGTACATCTCACAAGGATCGCAAACGATGAAGCAGACGAGGAGAAAATCCGTTCACAAGACGTTATTCTCTACGCATTGGATGGTAAAGAGAAAAAACGAAAAACAATTTTAACTACTAGCAACGAAACCCTCGAAACTTATAACATAAAACACTATCAATGCTACATATATCTAGGCGATAAACGCGAACGTGCATTAGAGAAAATTAAAACACAAAAAGACAAACTAGAAAAACTTTGCTATCTTGAAAAATTCACAATTGAAGCGTTAAAAAATCGTAAAAGTAGAAAACTCGAAAAAAATGTTTTGTGAATAATTGTATAAAAAATATAAATAAATGATATAAAAATTGTATGTGTGTCATATATCACTACCCGAAAAACACCCGTAATTTCAGGTCGCTCACGCCCCGAAATATGATCCAACAACCCGCAAACACCCGCGACGCCCCAAAATCGGGCGCGCGAGCATAAAAGAGCGCGAACTTCAAATCCAAATCACTTCGGTCGACCGCGGCTTTGGAGTAACATCTCGCCCCAGCCCCCGTTCTCGTAAGAACGACGCGCGCGCGCCCCTCCCCCCCCAAAAAAAAACAAATCCACACCCTCCAGAGCGCGCGGCAGGACACAACATTCCTGAAGTCACATGACCACCAAAACTCCCCCCGTCCGTACAGCCCACCACGCCCATGGCCAACGCCCTCTTGGACACTCTCGCGCAATACTAATTCCAGTTAAATTTTCCTGGTTCCCGCTCCCCCTTGTTTTTTTATTGTATATATATAACGACTACTCCTACGTTTTTGCGCCCACGGTCCTTGTCTTTTGCGGTTGCATTTCTGATCTCTATTTTTAACTGGATGCTGTCATAAGGACAGAAACATATAATTTGTAAATATTGATATCTTCTAACATGTAAAATATGTAACTTGACAGATTTTTAAAGATATAGTTATTCTTGATAATTTATTTATTAACTTGTAATTCAGCATTTGCTGCAATAAGTTTTTGAATAAACCTATTATTATTATTATTAAAGAAGAGAAAAGGAAAGCCATTCTCTGGAAGGCAAAAACATGACAAAACTCCAAGCGGTTTAGGAGAAAATCAGCCGAGCACCTCCCAGGAGAATTCGTCAATATCCTCCTCTGAGACACCACGTGTTAGTGCATCAAGAAGAAAATTCCTTCCAGAGTCCATTGAAACCCCCGATCAGGTGATAGATTTTGATAAGAAGGGCTATTGTCTTATAGATATCGCCAAATTTTCCGATTCACTATCCGAAGCACATACCAAGGATGATGGTAAGTACTAAAAGTAGCCTTGTGCCAGATTGTGTATCACTGTTTGTTTGTATGAATTTTCATGTGTTTATAGTTATCATTTTGTATCCTTGAAATGCTTCAGACTAGTTTATATCTTTTCTATAGAACACAGTTTGAAATTCCTAAACAGTTACATCATTTTTTAAAGTTGTAATGATTTGTACTTGTTTCAGTTATTTATTGTTTCTCTTCAAAAGCTATACTCCATTGTATCAAGAATCTAAAAATTGTTGCAGTTTAGTATTTCATTGATTTTTTTATTTTCTAATTAATAATTATCGTCAATTAGGCAGCTTGATGATCCAGGAAAATATATCAGGAAGACGCAGTCTGATGAGTGACCTCTCAGCTAGTTGCTCTTCATGCCAAGAGGAGTTTGATTTGGAGATACCTGGCAAAGGTTATTCTGCTGATGTAAATCGTTGAGCAGTATATCATTCTGTAGAGACAAGCGGTGGTTATGAAAGCCTTATAATATTCTGCAGCATCATGAACATGCCTTGTATTAGTAAGACTGCATACTATCAACATCTGGACACTATTGTAAGTGCTCTTGAGGCGGAAGTGAAAGAGGAAATACGACAGGCTGCACAAAAGCTCAGGAAACTCATTTTAGCAGAAATTGGATCTGAGGATGACAGTTCCATTGTTGACGTTGGAGTCGGCTTCGATGGCACATGGGCTAAAAGAGGGTTTACATCTCTCATTGGTGTTGTGTTTGCCATATCGATAGACACTGGGGAAGTCCTTGACTACCATGTGGTTTCGAAAACATGTCAGCGATGTGCCTTGAAGAAAGGGCAGTGTGAGAATGATGAAGAATTTGAAGACTGGGAGATTGAGCATGTGTTTTCTGGTGAGTGTGAAATAAATTTTAATGGAAGTTCCCCAGCAATGGAGGTGGAAGGTGCAAAAATTCTATGGAACAGGTCAATTGAACTACATAACATTAGATACAAGTGGATGATATCCGATGGGGACAGCAAAGCCTTTAGTGCCATTGAAGATGCGTATGATGAAGTGAAAGAAGAAAAGTTGGCTGGTGTTGGCAATGTCCAAAAAAGAATGGGAAAGAATCTCCTAAAATTAAAGAATGCTACTAAAGGCAAACTTGCCGATGGAAAGATAGTTGGTGGACGTGGCCGACTTACCGAAAAGAAAATTTTACAAATTCAGCATTATCATGGCTGAGTGATACGGCAGAATACCTTGTCTACCCCAAATCTAACAGAGAATGATGTGTCAGCTTCTGTTTACACCATGAAAAATAACATAATAGCCCTTTTGAACCATTCAATTCAGAATGAAGATCCCACAAGCAACATTGCTTTTGTCCTGTTGGTGAAATTATTACGCTAATATTTATCAATTTGATCCTTTTAGAACTTTTGTTTATGTTGTGCCAAATGCCATTAATGGCATTTGGCACAACTTAAGGAAATTTGGTTCCAAAAGCACCGAAATTGCATGACAAATAATATAGTGCAAAAACAATATACTAAATAAAGTTAAGGAAAAAATGGTATAAACTCCTTCAGGCATTTTCTGTAAGACTCAAAGGCATTTGGCACAATCAACTAGGAAATAACTAATAAATTAAATATGTGTGTATCAATTGCCACAGTTTTATGTGTATATCACCTCAGTCACATTTAAGTAAGCTTGATATCGGATCCAGTACAGTATTTTATAGTGGGTGCGCATTGCCGTATAGTTAATTATTATTTTGTGATTCGATTCAATGCAATTGAAATAGTAAATGCAAAAAACAAGTAACAAATCAGGCTTTCTGTGGAATGTATAAACATTTTCCACTTAGAAACCCTTAAGGATAGTGAGTTCCCAAGCAAAATTATGATGATATATTTTATATAAAACTTGATCGTAGGTACTAAAGTAAGGAACGACCTACAACCACCTACAACAACACTACAATGCGAAGCGCAAGGTCATTAGTTTTAAGAAGGCCGAGGAGTTTGTGCATTATGTTTTTTGTTCTATCTCAGTGAGATAGAACAGCAGGTTATTATTAGGGTCATTGAGGCAGAAAAGGAGGTTATTATTTTAAGAATAATGACCTCCAGTTCCACCTGATTGACCGCAATAATGAATTGCTACTGACCGTTATAGTCGCTTATTAAAAATAAGAACCTGTTCAAAACAATGAAAATATGCATTAAAAATAAATAAATAGGCCTCAAACGTATTTCGATTGGAAATCTGATTTGTCTATGAGACAAAAGATTTTTTAATCTGTCATTTGATTGGCTGGTGCACATTGCCCCAGTACCTGAGTGCTGATATTGAGAGAGTACAAAAGACAGCATTATCAATCATTGACCTGAGTAAAACCTATGATGCTAATATGGGCCAATTGGCGATTTAACCACCTTACATAACAGATGTCAGGAACTCTGCGATAACCAGTTTGAAAGAATCTCAGTACCCTCGCACAAACTCTTCAGTCTTTTACCGCCAAGACATGGCCCCAATCTAAATCTTCGTAAGTACCATGAGTATCATCTTCCACAAATTCACACAGACAGATTCAGACACTCCTTCATCCCAGCAATGTGTGCGAAAAAGTTTTTAAAGACGTAATTTTAACATTTAACTTACAACTCTAAGACCTAATTTAAACTTTTTTAGTTCCTAGTTTGAGTATTCTTATTGTAATATATATTAATCATTACATAGTTTAACTTTTGACATTTCCAACACATGTAATATTCAAATTATGCAATTCATCCGGTTGACTGCTATGTAATTTTTCTTTTAAATAAACTATCTATCTAGATTATACTATTGTTGTTGATATATTTTACTATATTAGATTGTTGTTGTCGTTGTGTGAAATTTAAAGTTTCTCCTGCGACAGTTTGAATATAAAGTTTGGTCAGGCTATTATTTGTAAAATAGAACCTGATACTTAGGTTATGTCGCCATGCATCGCGACATTCAAAATAGGTTGTTGTATGTAGGTGGTTGTAGATCCGTTGTAGGCTCGTTGTAGGTGGTTGTAGGTCGTTCCTTACATTAGTACCTACCAAAACTTGATATATCGTAGTTTTTGCAATAAATGTTTTCGTTTTATGGAGCCAACAAAAATGACTTACTTTCTGAGAAAATGATCTCAATTGCCACTAGAACTCTGTTCGATCTATTTAATAAGCTATATGGATTACATTACTGTTTTCATTCTATGAGGTTTGCTGTTAGAGATACGGTAAGTACTGTATATAGATTATAGGCGAGCTAAATATGTTGCTTTACTTATAGACAGGTTTCTTTTGTATTGCTGCATGCAGACTAAAATAATGATATTCTATATTATTTATTTTATATTATTAAAATAATAATGGGATTTAGGTGGTTAACAAATAAACACTTAGTAATCTCTATCATTTCTTATTAATTTTCTCAAATACCATTTGCATTGAGGATTGTACTGAGTGAGTTCTCAGTCAAGATTATGATGATATAGGTGATGTAAAACATGATATATCACAGTTTTTGCATTAAATGGTCTCGTTTTACAAAGCCAACAAAAACTCGTTACTTTTTGAGCGAATGTTCTCAGTTGTCACTATAATGCGTAATGCTAAAAGTCTATTTAAGCTATACTGTATAACAGCTGAATAATGATAAGAAAAGCAACTCAAGAAGAGAGCAAGTGTGGCTTGAGTGTGCTACAACCCCCTTTCCAAGTTTTCCTAGTAAATTAAACATTGAGTCACTGTCCGCCCTGAGCGAGTCCACTACTCCACTCAGGTGAGTAAAATAGACAGGATCTCACTGGCCACACTTGATCCCAGCTAAATTAAGAATAAAAGACATTAATTAAGTGCCACTTTTTACATTTTTACAGGTTTACTCACGTGGTGTTAAATGGGGTATTACAGTTGGACACACAAGCACTATTGCAAATATTTTAATGCAACTGTGCATAATTGGAATGGGTAAATTGGAACACCATGCAAAGTTTAGAAGCAATCTGGAAATGATTCAGGAATGCACAGTAGTTCCTGAAAGTGAAACAGCCGATGTCACTCCATATGATTGCCAAATCCATCCAACAGAAAATGCAGCGCCAGTAACAGCCATTGCTTAGATAAATTGAAAGCTATGGTAAAGCAGAAAATGGGTGATCGATGTGATGAATGTCTTTATTAGAAAGTGACAAAGCTTTATTAACTCATTAATGTGCAAGCTGTTACAATGTTTCTACCCCCAAAGTGGACAAGCAAAATGGTGAATTTTAGTTCCTGTCAACTATGTTTACATGAATGGTTCTAGCTCAAGTGCAATATAATGGTAAAACATGAAATTTGGCAAGACAATAGAGTAATGAATAAGCTTTCATTTTTTGTACAAATGAGCACAACTAGATCCATAACAGACAAGATAAATGAGTGAAAACTTCATACATAGCTAATTTCTGAAAAATGTTTCCTTTGTAATTAAGACATTGAATATTTAAAGGCTTGAAATACTATAAACTTTAATATTTCTATCATTTCCTTTATGATTTTTGTTTTACAAAATACTTGAAAAGCCAGGATTAAAAAAAATGAGATTTTTTCATGAATATTTTTAGTTGCCTTCATGTAATGTATAAATTATAATTTGTGTCTCCATAACAATATTTGAAAACAAAATGCACCTATAAATACATGCCTTGACGGGTTGGTTTTTGTCTTAATTTTATTGAAATTTACCTGTGATTTATATACTTGTTAAACTTAAATGAAACAAGCAGAGTTTGGGAGGGAAATCTGAAATTTACTATGATAGATGATGACAGAGCTGTCATGTCTGCATTGACATGGCTTCCTTGTTCGGCAAACTGCCTGGCAAAGAGCCAGTCTTTTATTAACTAGGGATCCAAGGATAGTGTGAAGTTTGAAATTGAAAAAGATTCTGCAAGAACTATATATAGGGTAGCTGACAACCTAAAAAAGCTGATGTCTTACACTACAAAATAAACAATCACCAACCACATTTCATCTTATTATATATTGCTTTTAATGCGCTCGACACACGAGTAGCGTGACGTTTGAAACAAGCCTAACACATCAGAAACGTGCTTTATGAAACTGATACAATTTATCTATTTATTATGATGCTACACGCGGCAATTCGAAATTTCAATTGCAGCTCTCGCTAAAAGCATCCGCACAAGGCTACTGCAAACTTATAATTGAAATAGATGTATACGATATGTTATAAATAATAAGCACTACGTCGTTACATCATTGAAAGGAAGCATTTTATCTTCATCCGTTCCGTATTTTTTTCGCATTTCCGTTCTGTGGTCCGCTCCATCCGCTTCCGCATTTTAACCTAATTGTGACATGTTTTACAATAACAAGTCCGCATTGACCTTTGACTTTTCCCAGTGTCACGTTGTGTCTATTTTTAACTTTTTGCATGTTTTGAATAATGTCACTTTAGATTTCAATAGTTTCACAGTTATAGCAGTGTTTAAAGCAGTTTTGACAAGCTTTGATAGTTCTGTGTACAGAATACTACAGATTAATTCTCGTAAGATCTGGTAGAGTTAACGTTGCACTAATTTGCACCGTTGACAACGGCGTTGTGCTAGACAGTAAACAAGGTCCGCGACAGTACACGATGGCTACATGTACCTCCTTGCTTTTTTCTTCCATTGCATAAAGCTTGTTGGTGAGCCAAGCGATTGGCGATAACACGTTGGCGATAACATATTGGCTATCTCCTCGTCTTTCTTATTAAAATAAGGAGCTCTGACTCAACTGATTTCCTTCGTCTCGCAATATTTTCTTCATAAACGCCTGTACGAACGCCCGCTTGTACGAACGCCCGCTAGTTGTTGATGCTTTATTGATCTGATGCAATTTTTCGCTATTTGCCTGAGTGTACTATTCTGTGATGTGGCACCTTATACAGTCAAATAACAATGTATAAATGAATACACGGTCTAAATAAGATTGTCTATCGATGGGCACTTAATTGAATGCCGGTAACCATACTCATCAATTTATATATCATATTATTGAGCAGAATCTCAAAGATTTTCTCAATATTCATGTCTGAAATGTTTATATATTTGAAAAACAACACTGTCTCGCTTCTTCGTACATACTGTACCCCTGTATAATGAGTATACCGTGAAAATAATATCAGCACTCAATTGAATGCCTAGAATCTCAAAGATTTTCGGCTCAATATTTACGTCTGAAATGTTTATACACTTGAGTCTTAAATGCACTGTCTAGGCGGCCTAGCTCCTTCCTAGCTCTGTATAATGAATATACCGCCTAAAGCCTGGTTCACACTGGTCGTAATTAATCGGCGACCTATTGTATTCTTTTCCGACAGACAAAGCATTTTACACACCAATGATCACAGACAATGGAAATCCCCGATTCTTACGACCAGTGTGAACCAGGCTTAAATATTATCGACACTTATTAACGGCCGTAATGCATAAGATCAATTTATATATTGCTTAGATTTTCAAAGATTTACTCAATATTCACGTCTGAATTGTTTATACATCTGAAAACAACACTGTCACTCCTTCCTAGCATATCGTCACGCCATCGTGATCTACGGCTTGATAGCGCATGCGCATTTGCGCTACTAAAGAAAAATCGGGTGTTCCGGGGTAAAGATCCTTTACACAACATTAGAAGCGAATGTTCTAAAATTTACAAAGAAATGAAAGAATTACAATAACGAAAGCGATTGCTCGAAATTTTTGTGAACTTGGTAAAAGGATAACAGAATATGTAAATAAGTTAACTGAAATTGCCTAAATAACCTTCAAAGTACTGACTAAGCACAATAAATCACTACGAACATAAATCGTACACGCCACCCGGAAAGTTTACTGTATGACTGACTGACTGTTTCGTTTGAATTTTCCCCACCATCACAATACTGTGAAGTTTCGAAGAAACTTCACACTAAAAAGCACTACATACAGCATAATATAAAACATGCAAACATTGAAAGGTTTTGTCTATTAATTAGACTATAACTTTATTGATGCCATTCCATAAAACATACACGCTCTCTACAAAGATTTACATTACATTGCTCACACTTATACACACTTTAAAATGTTCTTCCCGACGCACGCTTCCTTCCCGCTTTCGAGCACATCCCACACGCTCGTTTTCGCTCTGAAGACTTCACTAAGCTATGGCCCTTGACATTTCTACCCACTGGAACATCTTTTTGTAGCCGTTATAGGTCGAAATAAGTTGTCTTGCCAAAACAAGACGGAAATCTAAATGTTTTAGGCGATGGCATTGATCAGTCTGCAAGTTTCGTAAAATGAAACCATTTACAATCGAAATATTCACGAAAAACCAAGCCAAATATTTCCACCACTTTTTAGATTGAGCTCCTACAGGGTAGTAGCTCCTATACTGGTCGTTTACGTCCACACCGTTCATATACTTATTATACAATGATATGACGGCAGGTTTTTCTCGCACTTCCTCGGGAACGACTTTCCTTTTTCCAGTGCGTTCTTCTAAAGGGCCGAAAACTTCGGGCTGTGGATCGACATTGGTTGATAAAATCGTGACTAAACGTTTATCTTGCCATGCCAAACAAACTAAGTTTTCATTTTGTCGAGTTCGCATTTCTCCACGCTTAAGTTTAATTTTTTTCAAATCAGCAGGAAAATATTTCCTGTTATGGCGCAAGGCCGCATCATTTTCATCGGCATTTTGTTGTTTACCTAAGTAAATTTGAAAGCGTGGCACAAAATAAGTTTCAGAATCGGCTAACATCCAAATTTTGATACCAAATTTATTCGGTTTTTTAGGCATATATTGCTTGAAAGATAAACGACCATTAAATTTAATCAAACCTTCATCAATCGAAATATTTTTTCCAAGCACATAAACATCTTGAAAAGCATTTTCGAGCTTTGAAATAAGGGGCCGAATTTTTGTAAGTTTATCAGTTGGGTTTTCTTGCCGCGGGTCCGAAATATGAAAATACTTGTTTAAAATCTCGAAACGTCTCACAGGAATTGTTGTTTTGAAACCAGCATTGCCTAAAAATAAATTTGAATCCCAGTATGACCGAATTGTTGGAAGTTTGTTTATTCCCATCAAAATATTCAAGCCAAAAAATGCAGACATTTCGTCACAGTCGGTTGTAAAATTTGGATCGTTGCATTTTGAACGGGCATACGAAATTGTAGCATGCACAATGAGATCGAAAAACGCATCGCCGAAAAACAAGTCGAAAAAGTCCTTAGGGGAAGCATCTAAACCCAACCCATGTCGAGGACCAAAGTCGGCAGTAAAGTCTTCAACACTAACACTACTTAAATTATCTTTCCATTAAAAAATATCATCAAAACCATCGCTACTTATCTCGCTTCCACTTTTGCTCACACTATTGCTGTCGAGTTCTTGAACTTCGATGTCAGAAAAACCGTGAAAGTCCTCTTCATCGTCGTCCGAATCACCCGCTATGTCTCTCCACGAAACCGCCGATGTTCCCACTGCGATAGGCTGTGTTCCTTCAACCTTTTCGTCGACTATAAACCCCTCAAAATCGCTTTCGTCCTCACTACTGTTGAACCTACGAAGTGCTTCAGCCATATTTAAACAAAATTCGCACAAAGGTGTTTTAAAACGCTCGTAACTTGAACAATATTAACTGTACAAGCTTGCACAAGGTCTCATTTGAAAGAGCGGATTCGGGTGTTTTTATAGGTGCCCGTTGCTATGCAATGCGAAATGCATATCTCTTATTATTGGCCAATGAAAATGGCGTGTCGTTTCGGGCGCATTGTCCATTACCCCATTGTCTATTTCAGGGCACATTGGGCGTTAATGAGTTGAAGGGAAATGGCAATATATTTTTTATTTTCTTGTTTAAAAATCATATCAAACTGATTTACCGTTTTTTTCATATCTTGCTTTCTTCTACAAATATTTTAATCGAAAGAAATGAAATGTCCGCCATCTTGGATTTTTGTAGATATGCATGTTACGTCACAACAGGGGTCACAGGATATTTCTATCTAGACAACCACTAATCATTTTGCACTCAAAATTATACTCTGTATGCCCTTAGAAATATCAAGATCACTTGAAACCTTTAAAACATCTGCCAATCAATATTTGGTCAGCAATGAATACTTTTATATGGTTAATCCCTGTTGTGACATCACCAAAACTACCGTTAATGAGATCATAAATTTATCCAAGATGGCTGACATCTCATTACTTCAAGTAAAAATATTTCAAGAACTAAGCAAGGTATGAAGAATCGGCAAAAGAAGTTATTAAATAGTTTCAAAAGTTCTTTCAAATGACAAAATAAAAAAATATATTGCCATTTCCCTTTAAAGCTTTCACCACTGGTTCCTCAATTTCTCAAACAAATGCAGCTTTGATGAATGATGCCATTGAAAAATGGAAGCTCAGTAGCCCTGCCAAATAGCAAATTATTGGTGACAATGTTGACATGCTTATCAAGATAAAGCATCAGTCCAGCAGCAAGCCCAATAAAAGTATTCACTGGTTTCACATGAATACTGTGAAAGATAGAATTGTGGCAGCAGATGACAAGCCAATTGGCTGTGTCACACAACTTCAACCTGAAGAATTCCTCCCATCAGCAAAGGACAACCAAGATCTGCTGCACGATTTTATTCCTCTTTTTGCACGTGTTATAATTGATGAGATACCTGCATTCAATACTTCAAAGATGTTGTGGTTAGACATATCCCCCACAAGTATTCTGAAGTAATGACACAAAAATCAGAGCAGGTACATCACATAATGTAATTATAAATTACCATCAGGTCACAATAATAATTAAAATTCTGACCTAATTAACCCAACCAGCTTGCATGGAGTATTTTACTCTATTTTTTGAGCCAGACAATTTTACTCATCAGTACCCTTAAATCCACTGAGGAGTAATTAAAATACCAAAGTGGTCACATTTGAATGGGCACGTGCACATGCATTGTTGGCTATAAATGGTAATATGCAAATTGCTAATCTTACCAACCATACATTATATTATAACCTTTAACTGCCAGGCACCTGGCTACAACTAACTGGTGAAATCAGGCCACTGAGTTGCAACTGTGCCCTGATGTGTCCTACTTTATTATTTTATTCTGTCTAACACCGGACAATTTTACTATGTCTATACGTCAGACCTTTTAACTCGCCAAGGGGAGAGCGATTGTGCTTAATGGGTTAAATATTAACCCCACTGAGTGACAACACATACTCCCCCTGACAAGTAAAATCGTCTGGCGTTAGACAGAGTAAAATAATATAAAGTAGGAAGCATGAGGGCACATTGCCACTTAAAGGGTTAATAACTATAATATTTCTATTTAAAGGAGCCTTTGGGATTAATGTTCAAGAATGAAAAACGGGAAATTGACAGCCTCAGAGCGTATCGGGCTGTTTATCCGCATTTTACAACATTTCGCAATGAAACTTTGGAATATTACTAATTTTGTGATGCTCTTTCAAGCTTTGATCAAATTTTTTGTCTATATCAAAATTTAGTCCATTACGCAAATGGTCAATTAGTAGAAGAAATTCTTTCCAGCATTGACGGCATGATGACAGAGCTGTCATGTCTGCATTGACATGGCTTCCTTGTTCGGCAAACTGCCTGGCAAAGAGCCAGTCTTTTATTAAAAAGCACTACATACAGCATAATATAAAACATGCAAACATTGAAAGGTTTTGTCTATTAATTAGACTATAACTTTATTGATGCCATTCCATAAAACATACACGCTCTCTACAAAGATTTACATTACATTGCTCGCACTTATACACACTTTAAAATGTTCTTCCCGACGCACGCTTCCTTCCCGCTTTCGAGCACATCCCACACGCTCGTTTTCGCTCTGAAGACTTCACTAAGCTATGGCCCTTGACATTTCTACCCACTGGAACATTTCTACCCGCTGGGTGACATTTCTACCCACTGGAACATTTCTACCCACTGGAACCGAAAGGCCACCATATTACTGCCAAGAGAGTTAAGGACTTTAAAGTTCCTGTTGATGAGATAAGTAAGCGTGGTGAACTCTTTAAATGCCATGATAATTCAACCAGGCAGTATCAAGAATTTCCAGGCTTCAATGGTAATATTCTGCATCATTTAAATTTGAATCAAGTAAATGCATGGATCTCTCAGCACCTATCCAACTTTTAATCCATTATATTATATTTTACACATAACACTAACAGGTCAAAAAAATTTTCCGGATTAATACAGTCAAAAAAATTTTTCCAGACTAATCTAAGCATATTCAAAAAAATTTCGACCAATATAAGCAATGCTTCCGATTTTTTCACTGCAAATGTAACTGAAGCTTTAAAATTGCGAACCATTTAATTTATTTTAACATCTTCAACCATCTTATATCCCAAACTTTTACCAAATTTTTCCGAGTTTTACCTTGACTTTTAAGCAAATATCAGTTCCATTTTGACCAACTTTGGGCAAATATCAGTTCCATTTTGACCAACTTTGACCAACGTTTGAATTATTACACCCCTATAGCGACGTCCCTGAGAGTACTAGAAGGCAAATGGTCAGTTGTTTCGACCTGTCAAATATTTAATGGATAATTATATATGTTAATTGAATGGTCGATTAAAGATAAGAAACTTGCACAAAATATAAGGGGTGGATAATTTTTAACAGACAATACTATGTCATGGAACAGTTACAATTAACTGCATTGAGATAATAGATATCATTGTCAAATGTTTTCTGTGCCATCAATAAAAAGCATATATGGTACTGTACATAGATGTTTTTACTTATTGTCTACTGGGGTGCACATTTTCAAATAAACGACACTAACCCATTAAGGCCTGTTGTTTACACGGGCGATTTTTACTGCGATGTTAGTTGCGATTTTCTTTTTTTGGAGGATTTGAAGGAGTAGATGAGTTATAAATGTTCCTGGTCATGAAATCTTATAACAACATTATTAAGTAATCTACTCTTTCGCATCCTCCAAAAGGAGAAAATCGCAACTAAAATCGCAGC
>CACRXK020005781.1:0-27016 GCA_902702795.2 Paramuricea clavata
AAAAAGCGCAATCCTCGACTGAAATGTAAATTGCTAAACAAATAATAGACGAAAACGTTAAAGTTTACATTCATTTTAAAGCGTAGCCATTCAGCTTTCTAACAGTGGCTTGTTTCTTAAATTTGACTCATTGGTTCGCGGGTAATAATACTTTACGTTATTGCGATTGGAGATTAAAAAAATTGAGATGGAATAACAAATCGTTCTCATGAAAATAACTTTTCATTAAAACAAAAAAATGTTGCATTTTAATAAATGGATTGTAACAATAAGTATAATTACGGCTTTTTCTTCCACTATTTTTAACACAGTTTGAAACTTCAAATGCGATATAATTTTGGCTTGGACCATCTAAGCTGACTGACATCAGCTTGCTATAATTTCTGTTTACATTACATCGTAATTCGATGACACTCTGGCTCAGACACCAGAATGTTTTGATTCTATGATTTTTAGCATTCGTTTAGGATTTTCAAACAACCTGGTCTCTTTTAAAATACTTTTAATTTGTTCTTACGTGGTTTTCCAGATGTAGTGATTAAAGTTTAAAGAAGAAAATTCTAACATTTAAACCAACTAAACAATAACATAGTAAACTTGCATAATTAAACAGCAACTAAAAATGATAGGTTTTACTAAATCTTTTCCTGTGCAATTATTACTAGCATTGGAGACAAGGATAATAGTTTGTTTGAAAGAGAAAAGAACAGGCTTTGAAGTAAGCCTAAAAGCGTTTAACTAGAAATAGTATTTCGAAAGTTATTAAGCACAAAAGATGAATTGCGTTTATTTTGATACACCCTGTATATATATATATATATATATATAACCAACAATGAGACCATGGATGTGGGACGCATGAATTATATATACGACAAGAACGCCATTCAACCTAATACGCATGATCTCTGCATGTCACAGATTTAAATCAGCGCAAAGGCCTATAGGCAATTGTGCCCCAAGCTCACTACCAGCAACTGCGGACAGCAGTTTCGCCCTTTTGGGGCTCGTCAGCGCAGTGCAGCTGATAGTGAGCTTTTCATCCGAAAAGGCCTTTGCGCTGATTTAAATCTGTGACATGCAGAGATCATGCGTATTAGGTTGAATGGCGTTCTTGTCGTATATATATATATATATATATATATATATATATATATATATATATATATATATATATATATATATATATATATATATATATATATATATATATATTAAAACTAGTAATTAATATTTTCTTCAAATTACAATTAACGACATTCTCGTTTCAAGCTCTTGATTACTTGTTAAGAAATTAAACTATTTCTTAGTAATTGAGAATTTTATTCTATTCTTGGTAAGTAAAAACGTTCTCACTATACGGACAAGTATTTTCTTACTAGATTTAAGTAATAATATTCTTAATGGTAGGTTACAGTCAATTCTGCGCATGTGCTATCTTTGTTTACGTTTTTTGTTTTGATCCACATTAATTATATAAGATGAAGTATACGACGAATTCAAAATAATATTCCACATAATTTGTGACCGAGGAGTGCAATGTTTGACAATATTTCGCTTCATTTCTTGTACATTTCTGCACTGGAAATTTTTGTACGCAATAATACAACCTTATTACCTTTAAATAATAACCCGCAATAATATTGAACCTTAAGCTTGTGTGACTTGCTATATTAACACCTGGGGCGCGGCGAACCGAAATCCCGAAGGAGTGAGTTCGAATAACTTGTGTTTACCTTTGGAGTTTGTGTCTCATCATGAAAATAGTTAATGCGGTATCAATCCCTCGAAACATGTTGCCAGATCCGCTGTTGTCATTATGACAGAAGCGCTTGGGGAAAGCTTTTCGCTTGACGAAATTCGAATTAAGTGTGATTGAGAATGTGGCTGCAGTTCCTGTCTTCGTGGCAAAGCCAAGGATAAAAAACTGGATAAACAGCATTTGTTCAGCTCGTGCGCGCTATGGAGATGATTTCGAATGCTGTTATAAACAACAGAAGAGTTCAATAGATTGACAGTGACGAGAGTACGAGACGCTAAGATTATATTCAACTTTTTTGTCTTATAAAAATGTATGTTTTGAAATTATGAACTGGAAGTATGAATTCATTGATATTACTCTCGTATTGACAATAAATGATGATATTCTTGTGACACTGAATGATCTAACTGAGATACTGATCTGACTGAGATCTTGTGACACTGAATGATATTAACTTCAACAATTCTGGTCAATCTAGTGATCACGTTAATAGTTCATCATGTCTCTTCAAGACAGAGGACAATTGCTAAATATATGCTTGTTTCGCTCTATATCAGTGCTCATCAGAATTCTCAGGAAACACTGATGAAATTTTTATTTACATCGACGAATCTTTCTTTTTTTAACAGATTTATTGGGTTATATGATAATACAAATAATATATAAACAGTTATTATTAACACACAGTCACATACTCAGACATCAAAAGAGAACTCAAAGGGGATAGGCATGAATATAACTCAAGGGCTTATGCCCCCCTGAAGATACTGAATATACTAAATACAGTTTGTAACATGAACGGTCAGGTAAGCACCATTCACATAAGAACCTGTTTAGGCTAAGTTGGCTAACTTGGAAAAAATCTAGGTTCTTATTATATGCAGGGTTTTACTGTGTTGTCTGATTTCATGTCTCACTCACAAAACAGGCCATGGCAGCTTGTTCTGACAACATATATATGGGATGGTGCCACTCTCTGTGACACAAAATCAGGCAATCATAGTACACTATATAGACTGACTTGTGTTCAATCAGTTATAAACTGACTTTGGACAATACATGTAGTGACTATATGATCATTAGAGCTTGGAAATTAGGTTAAATTCTTAAAGAAAAGCGAACAAATTCTTATTTAGGGTGTCTAACTAAAAAGATTTAGCCTGACAGGTTCTTAAATTGTAGGTTCTTTTATGCAAGCTTTTAGTCACAATTAGGGTGAAAAAATATACTAGTAATTATCAGTTGAGGTGTTTACATGATACAGTATAAGTTTCTGTGATCAAAATGTTTTATAACTGAACTAAATGTCTTAAGCGATGTTTGTATGGAGGCGAGTCAGCCCGGTTATACCTGAGCTAATTTAATTTAATTTATTAACTTTGCCAGATAGTCTTAACAGTTATTACATAGTAATAATTAAACAAATTAACTGAAAGACTATATGGCAGGGTATTATATATATTTATTCTGTGGTGGGCTGACTCACCAAAACAATTAATTTTCATAATATAGATCAAATGTCTTACATACAACAATATATTTGTACTCAGCGGCTTAGGCGACTCAGGCGAGCCAGCCCACCTAGGCGAGATCTGTTTGGGCTTCACAAATTAAGCAAGATCTCGCTTAGGCGAACCAGCCTGGTTCCCATGTTCCCATATAAACACAATATAAATATTTTAAACTGTTAAATGCTTTCATTAAAATATACTTTGGTCAGAGAAACTTTTTATGTGTTTCTATTAAGTGAGCACAAGTTGTCCATGAGAAGCCATGCAGTCAAAGACGGTAAACACATTCAACTGAGTCAAGTAGATTAATTAATATCATTTATCACTCTGACAATAAACACTATAATATATAAACAGCCATCCAAAACATGTTGAATCCAAATTGCTCATTAACACTTTTTCATTGACAACTCCTACTTATGAGTATCATATCTTTAGGCCTGAATTATATGGGTTTCAGTTTGTAAATAAAAGAGATAGAACAGTTCGTATGTAACGATAGTGTATTAAAATAGTAAATAAAGAGAATTTAATAATCATTAAAATCTCGATTGATGAGCTTCAACAAGCGATTTCACTGAAGGATCCACAGTGAAGGGAGTGAATAGCAGCTATGTTGGGTGAAATGTCCAATCCTTCTTGGATTATTTTCTTGAAAACCTTTAGTAGAAGCTTGAGGATGTAGGTATATCATGGGGAAACGCAGACTGTTGAAATGGCACGCTCTCCATCGAGGAAAACAATAAAATAGATACACTTTGATACACTTTGGAAGCATCCCTGCTAGCGTGGTATTCTTTCCTACTCGTCATGTTGCCTCAATAACTTGTCATTTGGCGGATTGTCGCTCAAAAAAGCTCAATATATTTTGGAAACTTCTAGCTTCTAGTAGCCTCACTCCTTCGCTTGCGAAAAAAACAACGCGCGTGTTATTGCCAGAAATGAGACTGGAACGAGTATAAACCGAGATGCCAACTTCCGGCGGAGTCCCCAGGCGAAAACAATCACAGACATGCGCAGAAGGGACTGTAACCTACCTTTAAGTTAATATTACTATTAGATCATTCAGTGTCACAAGAATATCATCATTTAGTGTCAATATGAGAGTATTAAATATCAATGAATTCATACTTCCAGTTCATAATTTCAAACTGACATACATATTTGTAACACAAAAAAGTTGAATATAATCTTAGCGTCTCGTACTCTGGTCACTGTCAATCTATTGAACTCTTTTGTTGTTTATATATAAATTATAACGAAATCATCTCCATAGCGCGCACGAGCTTGAACAAAAGCTGTTTATCCAGCTTTTGCACGGTCAAACATTTCGCCCTTGGCTTTGCCACGAAGGCAGGAACTGCAACCACATTCTCAATCACACTTGTTTCGAATTTCGTCAAGCGAAAAGCTTTCCCCAAGGCCAAGCACTTCTGTCATAATGACAACAACAACACTGGCAACATGTTTCAAGGGATTGATACCGCATTAAATGTTTTCATGATGAGACACTCCAAAGGTAAACACAAATTATTCGAACTCACACCTTCGGGATTTCGGTTCGCCGTCCCAGCTGTTGATATAGCAAGTCAAACAACGTTCAAAGCGGCCTTTTTATAACTTTATTCACGATGTTTACAGTTACAGTATAAGATTGTGTTATTGTGTACAAAAATCCCCAGTGTAGAAATGTACAAGAAATGAAGCGAAGTATTAAGCATTGCACTCCTCGGTCACAAATTATGTGGAATGTTACTTTGAACTCGTCATATACTTCATCTTATCAAAACAAAAAACGTAAACAAAGCCCGCGCATGCGCAGAAGGGACTGTAACCTACCTTTAAGAAACGATGTTACTGCATATATTTCTGATTTTGAGAATATTGTGAAAAGAATTTTCTTACTTTAAGAAAATTTTCTTAATTTCCTAAACTAATTTGTAAATTTGGACGAAAATGTAAAGAGTTACAAAATATTTTAGTTATATAGGTTTGGAAATCCATATATAGAACCATATCATCCGTTACTTAATTTTATAGTATAAAATTTGGTAATTTTGAGTTTTCTTGTTTCCTATGAAATTTTCTTATTTCAAGAAAATTTAAGAAAAATTTTCTTATGATGTAACTATTTCTTATTTTAAGAAAGGTGCTAACTTATTTTAAGAAAACATTTTCTTGTTTTAAAAAATAGTTTCTTAATTAAATTAAGAAAATTATACTTTCTTAAGAAAATGATTTTTTGTTGTGCAATCTATTGCCCATAGGCTGATATTTTGTATTGAAGAAAAAACAAATAATCAACTTTCGGCTGCTCTTCTCATCGACAATTTTTGGGTTTCTGAATTAATGTTTTCACAATTTTCCTCGCAAGTTCTACACATTTTCACCAGAAATTTGCCATATTTGTGAAACCAGTGGGAAGTCCACCAATCAAAACTTGGATCAAAACCACACGCCCCCGATGTTTGATGAACTTCGCCAATGCTTTCCTTTCCCAGGGTGTAAATAGCCTAGCGGAATTACTACTCTTGCCTCGTTGGATTGGGATTAACCATGTGTCGTTGGCACGCATTGACTCGTTTTCTATTTCTTAAAATAATTTTAATAGTTTTTGTAGATAGAAATTTCGAGCGAATATTTATAGCACAACAATTTTGGATTTTTGGTTAAAAATTAATTATAGACAGTTCACAAGAAGAGCAGCAACGGTGACAACAATGAAACCAAATTATTATTTTTATTATATTCATTTTTAAATCAGTGGTGTTTCCTGCAACCTGATTGATTCACAGGAGTGCCATTTCAGCACGAATCGCATTGCGATTCGTGCTGAAATCGCACCTTCTTTCAATCACTCACATTAGAGTGCTGACTTCAGCCAACAATATTTAGTCATATAGGATTTAAACAGCCAATCAATTTTAAGAAAAATGTGATATGGCAAATGAGCAAAAACAAAAAATTTACATATGTCACGAATGATTGAAATTAAGCAATTTTTTGCACATAAAAAATATGGATAGCTAAAGTAAACTATCAAAGAATTGCAAATTTTTCAATTTCACAAATAGTAACTGGCAAATTAAGAACATAATCTTCTATCAAATATGGTCAAAACGGCAACAAAAGCAAATTTAAAGCGTCAAGGAAAACAAAGGTAAATTCGCCTATCGTATTTCCAGTTTTAAATGCACAAAAGTTCAAATCACTTGTAAAACCTACAATATCATTAAACTTACTTTTGTTGTCTCTTATGCTACAGCACTCAGGGAGGTACCGGAGGTGCGTCTTTTGCAAACACGTTTACGGTTACAAAAATGTTTAAGATTTCAAAATGAATACAATAAAGTGGAAATTGAACTTCGTGTCGTGCAATTTTGGACTGAAATCAAACTTGTGATTACAAATCGCACTCCCGCTTCGCGGTCGTACGATTTTGTAATCACGCGTTTGATTTCAGTCCAAATTGCACTCCACTCAATTCAATTACCATTAAAAATCTGATTATTATTTAAATAATTTTTACTTGTTGCAGAAAAATTTGATCAAAACGATCTGGCCGACTTGCAGTCCGAACTGAAGATTTTAACTCATATTGGTGAAAATGAAAATATTGTAAATATACTAGGTGCTTGCACAAAAGGTTAGTAACCCTACTTCTGTTTTTATTTTATATTTTACTGTACACTTTGATTGAAACAACCTGCAAAGTTTTGCAATCTTGTTAAAATTTCAATTTGAATATGGATAGTTAAGTCTCTTTTGATTCGGCTTTCGATCATCTGTCTTCGCCAGTCAGTGGTTTTCGGAAGTAATTGGAAAGTTGAAGACGCGTCTCGAATTCGTAGATGTCTAGAATGCGCTTGATGAACTACCAGAGATCAAATTAAATTAAACAATTTTAACATTTAATTTGATGCACATTGTGTTCTTCCTGCATTAGAATTTCGTATTCAGTGAACTGCCACCGGGCGTACTCTTCTTCAAATTGTTTCGAACATGACTAACTAGAAACATGATGCGTTGGTGAATGTCGTTTCTTTAGAATGATTGCATGTTTGGATACTTAATTAATTTGTAGCATTTTTATTGTGCATGGGAATCAACCAGTCCCAATACTATGCATGTCTTCTAAGTATTGGCCGTATTTATCATTACATCATTATAATAATGTTCATAAAGAACATTAAAAACTTCACCTTCATCAGTCAAATCATCTCAAATGATTTGATTTTGTTTGGAAGCTTAATAGTCCTTCGCAAAACAGTTATTTTCTAGTACATACATACATACATACATACAAACTTTATTTATTCACGCTTGCCTCAATAACATTAAAAACTGATTTTCACGAGGGGCGTGATTTAGAACTATTTACAGGATAAAACACATTAGCAACAAGTGAATAATAGCACAGTTGTACTGCTTATACAGGTTAATATATTTTGATGAGCCAGATTCAAAAAATTCTCTGATTCAAAATTGTTTTCAAAGAGCTTACATAATTACATAATTTAAGTTGAAAATTGTCTAAAATACCCATAGTAATTACAAAAATAATTTTCCATAGGTAAAAGTTCAAACCTTTGGATAATAATGGAATATTGTCCGAATGGAAGTCTTCGAGAATTCTTACGAAACAATCGGAGTTGGTACAACGTGGAGGAAGAATCATTCGATTCAGATCTTTCCCAAGTGTTTGGTCCAAAAAATTTGATATATTTTGCTTGGCAAATAACAAAAGGGATGACATTTTTGACCTCAAGAAAGGTAAAGTTTCCCCCATCCTTTTATAAGCCTGACCAGATCCTGTACACACACTATATGTATCAGTTTTACCCATGTCTCTACCGCAGGCATAGATTGAATAAAGAGCAGGAGTGAGTTCAGAGCCGTACGGATAGCTCGTTGGGAAAGAGCATAATGCTCCTTTGCTAGTGATAACTTCGTTTTATTGCGAGCACAACATTTGATGTAAAGAGAATCTTGTCAAATTCTACGTAACTTTATATTTCGATATACAGTAATATATTAATGATATGTAAATAATAGGACGTCAGAAGCAGGATACAACTCTAAAATCTCATAGCTATATTCATGTGTAAGTCTAATAAGTCGAACAATCGATATACTTGCGATTTCATATATTTCGTACCGTGCAGTGAGCTTGACGACTTTGACGCGATTGCAATGTTTGAAAATTTTCTACCAAAACAGACTTAAATTACATTCATTTACCATTACCTTTTAATGACAAAGAAATGTTTGAGTTATTGTCGTTCCAGTTTAACAACCTATCATTCTTGGCAAGGTTGTAAACATTAATGTATTTCAAATTTTTTTCTGTTATTCCTGCAGATAATTCATCGAGATCTGGCTGCACGAAAGATCTTACTCGGAGGGAAATATGTAGCAAAAATTGCAGACTTTGGATTGGCCAGAGATGTTTATAAGTATCAACAATACTTAAGAACATCAACAGTAAGTCTACAACCATTAATTTTGCTTATTTATATTCTCACTATTCTGAAATGTTCAGTTTTTTGAAAAGTTACCGCTTAACTGCGCATGCTCCAAAAATCTAATGATGAAAAAATAATTTTAAAAATTGCAAAGCCAGACCTAAAGGCACCAAAATAATTATGCTCTCATCTCAGTCGTGCGAAGACGTGTCGAGACAAAACTTTCAACGACGATGCTTTCCTCCAGGTTTCAGCTTTTCTCCTTTCATAAACCAATCCATAGCCTTTATAGATGATTTCTAGGAAGATCTGTTTGAAATTGTCATATTTTAAGGTTTTTTGCTGGCACTGTACCTTTCCGGAAAGTACGTATAACCTTGACTTTAAGATCTCATTTTCTTATTGAGGTTTTGGTCTTTATCTTACACATACAAAAACACAAGTCTCGTTTGGTAAAGTGACGTACATTCCGTAAGAATGATTTAATGAAATGTGGCATTTTAATTTCTAGGGACTAGTTCCTTTCAAATGGATGGCTGTTGAGTCTATCAGGGACTCATTATTTACTGAGAAGTCAGACGTGTAAGTAAAACCGTAAGGAGAGTGTTTGTTAAACATGTATAATTAGCATCTACAAAAATGTCCCAGAAAGATGTGAAATGGAAGGCCTCTTCAAATATTCTGGCCAGTACAAGCTGGGGAAATATATTAAATTGAAGGAGTATATTACTCAAGGAGGAGTTTTGAAAATTCGCATGCATGTGCGATGAATGAGTGATTGATTAACTTTGGGAGAAATGCATCGTTCAAAGAACTCACTCATGAGTGGGAACAGTTTTTATTGGCGTTGCTTAAATTGTGTACTTGAAAATCGGAATTCCAATGGCACGTTTTTATTCGAAAATTTGAATTGAAAGGTCTTAATAGGATTTAAGGTTTCTCAATTCCAAGGCAATAATTGCACATTCCGAGTAAAAGTTTGAGGGCATTTATTTGTTCCTATAGTTCGAATCATCTCTCCGTTTAGGTGGTCATTTGGTATTTTACTTTGGGAAATCTTCTCATTGGGTGAGTAATTTTATGGCTTCTTTTATTTTTCTCGAAATTGTTAGTGTAACTATAAACGAATTCAAAATCGTACAAGATGGGGTAAAGGAAGCGGTCAGCTGCCTCCCCCGGAAAAATTCAGGTTGGGCAAATTGTAACATAAGTGCGAATTTCTATGAGCTTTAAACGTAAGTTGGGCAAAAATATGGAAGGGGGGGCGAGAGATTGAAAAGCAAGAAATGTGTAAGACAATAATGAAATAAGGAACAAATATGTAATGTACCCCCCCCCCCCAGGCGCCAATAATTTTTTAGATTAAGCAGAAAAACAGCTTTGATTGGTCGGGCAAAAATACAACAAACTCGGTGGAAAATTTCTTTCTGGCCCACTATCTTTTCCTCGGATCCTGTACACCGATGCGCGAAATGTATCATCACTTTGCATTATTTGAAACGTACCAGCTTGGGTATCAATTTCATTTAGTAAGATATACAATTTGTACATAGTCAAAGTTGTATCACTTGCAAAATATATTGCTTTCAGGTGGGACTCCTTATCCAGGAATGTATGTCAATGAAGTACATCACTACTTGTTACAAGGAAAGCGAATGGAACCACCTATTCATTGTCCTCATGAAATGTGAGTATCGAATGTGATTAATTAAGATCACAACAAAATTAAAAATAGACTGATTCACAAAATAGTTGTCATTCTTATTTTTCTTCCGAAATTAATTTCAACCGAGGTAATTCATTGCCGTCCTACAGAATACTTCAAGACTAACACTTTAACAAAGTACCGTATAAATATAATACCATATATCTATTCTTTTCGAGAATATATAATAGAAATACAGGAGACGCCTGACTTGCCTTGTTTTAGTACTTCTCAAGGGGCTATAATTTCGTTTGTATGTATTATTTTCAATCTTAGGCCTGTTTTGTACGTCGAAATTCAGTCGCTTCGAATGCAATTCAAATGATAGATAATGAAGCTTAATGAAGTTTATCATCTCATTATCTATTGTCTTATTTGCATTCGACGCGACCAATATTCGACGTATATAAAAGATGCCTAAAACTCTTACACTTTGCCTCTGTTGATATATTGTTTGTTGTGTAGACTAGTAATTCGTAAGCATATTATAATAATGCAAAATTTGGGTAGCTAGTTTTGGAATCGGTCAATAAATTAACTATTTACTAAGTAGGAGACGATTCATCTCAATATTCGAGCAACATGCACGTATCCAAAAATAATTCATAACAAAGAGAATGCAATACTTCAACATCAACTATATAGTAACATCGTAACATCGGGAAGCCCGGCAAACTTTAAAGCTACAAAATAGAAGGCCTTTGTTGGATGTTGAACTGTACCTCGCCGTGCACAAATCCTATTGTATCAACTTCACTAAATATTAATAATCGTGGCTGCTCGTTTCATCACAGTTATTCCTATTGGACGGTTTAACTTAATTATACGAAAATATATAGTGAGCTCAATCACCGTTCCCGTTCCCAAACTAACATAAACTCAGATAAAAACATAATACAATGACTTCTGTATAGTTTCAAGACCATTATATCTTGATAACTATATACGACATCGACAAGTGGGCGGATACAGTTAGAGAAGATTTCTATTAATTTGTCGGACGCTGTCGTACAAACTTGATTAATCGATATAAATATTTCACAGCGTTTCCCTAAACAGTACCTTGCAGTCGCAGACGCTAAGGGAAATTATATTATTTACACGCACAATTTCTTGAAAAACTGACTCACAAAATTGGAAACATTGCGTAGGTGCGCGTAAAACTGTAAAACTAAAAATAATTGTTAAATAATAAGGAAACTGCAGAATTATTATGCAGGCGATTGTGCGAATTGTATGTTAATTAAAACTGGCATACATCAACGTTAATTGTTCATGTATGTTACGCGAAGAAACAATACGTCTTAGATGCGAAACTTTGTCTTAACCCTATCCAGACGGGGGAGCTGCGCTGATTTTAAAGTTTGATCTCCTAAACCAGTATAGGTATGGTTCTGAAACTTTACAACGTTACGTTTCCTAAAGTTCTATGAGCTTTAATTATTTTGTCTAGAAAACTTAGTGAAAAATATTACGCCAAAAAAAGTTACAGCCTATAGTCGTGAACACATGTCAAAAACTAAGTTTCAGCATTTTAATTAAATTATAATAGCTGCAATAGATTCAAAATAAGCACTTTTTAGGGACCATTCATTATTTATGACCGGGGGTGGGGTGGCAAAATTCAATTAAAAACTAAACAAAATGTCCTGACCCACCCTCTGCATCACAAAAAAATTCAATGACCCCCCTCACATGAATTCTAAAAAATAATAACCCCCCACCACCCCATCCCACCACCACCACCACCACCACCACCACCACCACCACCACCACCACCACCGACAATATAATAAATGTACGGTACTGTATAGAAATGCGCTCTTTAAACTTGTTCGGTAAAAGGCATCAGCTCTTTCATTTACTTGTACTATCAACAATTAGTAAGCATACCTATTTAACCCATTAAGCTGCAGGGTTTCCTGTTGACGAGTAAAATCGTCTGGCGTTAAACAAGGAAAAAAATATGTACTGGGGCGCAATGGGTTAACTAGAGACATTGTCAGATTTTTTGATTTAGCGCCGAAGAGGCTAAAGCTGGGGGTCATATACCATTTTTCGTTACTAAGAGTGTAGTTGCTTGAAGTTGCTCGAGCCGAAAAAAGTTGCTCCAAACGCAAAAAGTTGCTCAAAAGTTGCCGAGCAAAATTGGAACATGCCTAGCAGAGCTTCAAGGGTCAAAGGCCAGAGGAAATTTTTAAATTGAGAGTCTATGAAATGGCATTTCCTGGACCTTGGGGAAGATTTGACAGAATTCTGATGGTCAGAAAACAGCATTTTAGTATGTCGAAATTTACAATTTAGTAGCACTAAATGGGCGAAGGTGTATTTAATTAACTATATCAATATTGGATAAGTTGCAGGAATGTATGAGAAATATAATCTTCATTCTTTGCAGTTTAAATTTGGTCATGGATAATGTAGCCGCTTAAAATTAATCAATTGTCAGTATTTTAAAGGTATATTATTTAAATGATTCTGCATGCGATTTTGGAAAAAGAATGATTAGCATGAATGAGAATGAAAAAGAATGATCTGCATGATTTTGGAAAAAGAATGATTAGCGGTTGCTACGGCCCTGGGTTAAGAATAGGGTTAGGATACACAGTGCTACGTCAATGAACTACAAAGACCGCTAAACAGCTAGTGACTCGAACATTTAACTCAAGCTCGGATTTGACTCGGACTTGACACGGGAAACCAACAAACTCCTTACTAAGTTAAACCATGTATAAAATACCTAGTATATAAACTATGATTAGCCAAACTTTCCCTGGACGTAAGGTTGCTACATCACTTACTCGTTAATTATCTTTTTTATTAATAAAATGTACATAATTGGAATATGACAAAAATTTATGGCAAGTTAAAAGTTATAAAGGTAGATGTTCGATTATTTGTCGTATTAGCTGCGCGCATTGCATTTTGAGTATTTGTGCATTGCATTTTGGGTCTATCTGTTGATTAAAATTCAGAATTTTGCTAGCTATATACATGAATTAAATTTGCTGCTTTGCTCGCTCCCTGTGGTAGTAATAATCGTTACACGTCAAATTTTTCTCCACTATAATAAATAACTGGACCCCCCCTTCTGAACTAATATTTTTGGGTGCCCCCCCCCACTTTCAGTCAAAAATACCTCATGACCCACCCCCTTTTTTTGCCAGCCCACCCCCAGTCATAAATAATGAATGGTCCCTTAACAAAGAGACACTATTTTCTGATATATCCTTACTTTTTTATCCTAACAAAACAGCTAAAAATTACAACAACAAAATAATTTTGAACATTTTAACAATCCATGTTTTGCAATTAACGATGTCATAATTTTTTGCCATACATGTGTCATAATATACTTGAACAAGGCATACTATCCACCAGTGAAAGTTTTGTTGGAGTACACCAAATGTTTTAGGATACATTGATCTCGGGCAATTACTGCCCACACCTAGCTCCCCCACTCATTCCCAGAATACCCCGAAAGATCACAGTCTGGATAGGGTTAAAATAGAACTTGCTTCTAAAAATTATGAAATAAAATTGTCATTACAGCAACAATGTTATGTCAATGTGCTGGAAAGAAAATCCTGAAGATCGTCCAAATTTTCTAAGTTTAAGAGACATACTCTACAAAATACTTGATTGGAAAGAAATCTCACAGGTATGCAATGTAAGCGTTAAAACGTCTAATATATTACAGACGTTATTCTAAACTGAAAATTGGTTCATACTGAATCATCTAATATTGAAAATAAAAGCTATCTTGTGATAAAGATTTTACTCGAGACGAACCATGATTAAGTTGTTTAAATCGGGTTGAAGACTCTTTTAGATCTCACATTCTTTCAATCGGTCATTCATTTTGTTAACATGACCGTTATGAGCGTACGAACTGATCAGTTCCTTCCGGCGGGGTAGGGGGCTAGTTGAAAGGTTGCCCGAATTTTTGTGGGGGACCCATGCCCCTCTTCCCTGTCTCGCCCGCCTATATGATGATCGTCATAATATCTTTTCTTAACCCTAGACACAGGGGCGTAAATGTGTGGGGTGTGTATGTGTGTGTGGGGGGGGTTCACACTCCCCCCCAGAGAAATGATCCAGTCGGTCTCAAACTAAGTGCAGTCGGTCTCAAAAGTATGCGTTTGTTTACATGCAGTGCTTTGCGAAGCAAATGAAATATTTTCGAAACTCGAGATAGACTCAAACTATTGAGTATTGAGTTGGAAATTTGCTCAAACGGATCAAACAGCTCAGAAATAATATGAAGAAATATTACGTACTTATTTCGCGAGTTTATGAACGAATTATCAGTCAAAACACGCGCAAAGGGATGAAGTTTCCATTTACTTTCCAAACATGGGATATCTATATGTCACGATTACGTGTTGGCACTTTTATTTGGAATTTAGGTTCAGCAAGGTCATTCACGGGTGATATTCTATATTAGCGAAAATTTCAAACCCCCAAAATCAGACTCCAAAATGCGACGAATCTCGATCAAAATAGCTAACATTAATTACAATATTTCTCCGGTCCCTAAACTATATTTTTAAGATGCAAAGTGCAAAAACAGATTTCTAGCCGAGTTATATTAGGAAGTATGTTCACATGTAACACGATACGCATATGCATTTTGTTACCAAAGAGTTTTATGTGCCTACTGCAATCAAGAAATTCGATCATTGAACGACGCACTGGTTTATCTGAAATCACGGAGCGAAAAATTGTTTCCACTGACTAGGCGATGTTTCCAATTGTTGCTTACAGTCAGGCCCATAACTAGGTATACGAGTCAATCGAATTCAAGTTCAATGACAGACTGTAGTTCTCTCCATGTAAAGAAGCATTATTCTTGCCCTACAGTGACGTAAGAAATGGGTGCGGGCCAGCGCCCAAATATTACAACAATTGAGCACAAACACTTTTTTTTATGCACCTGATCAATGATGTTCGACCAAAAATATTTGTAATTCTTATCCTCAGGATTGGTGGCAAACTACAGTATAAAATTATAGTCATTGTGTCACTGTTTATGAAATTGATTTTTCATTTGAACTGCTCCCAGAATGCAGGAAATAGCGGTTCTAAGCCTTAGAAAATCAAATATTTTCTGGGGGAGCATGCCCCCAGACCCCCCCCCCCACCCTCAGAAGTGTCTCGGTCAATCAAAAATCCTATAGTTACGCGCCTGACAGTTCCTGTAACATCCGCATCAGCCGAGCGCAGCTTTTCATAGCTGAAATCAGTGAAAACTGTCATGCGTTCAGAAATAAACCAGGAACGCCTTGGTGAACTCTTGACTCTTGCGTGTGAGCGCGATCTAACAGACACGATCGATCTTGACGAAATCGCTAATCCGTGGTCAAAACCTGACTAAGCAGTAAGCGCAGACACTTAATAAAAATATAACGTTTCACAGCAAACTGTACGTGTTCTTGCAAAATTCCTAATAAATGCCATCAATTTCCATGCTTTGTACTCGATTTATTGCAACACACCAACTCACCAAGAGTCGGTCTGGATTCGCATTTCAGTGGTGGGTCGGTCTCATTTCGTGATTACACCCTCCCAGTCAAAATCGATATGTCCGCCCCTGCCTAGACATCTGCATACAACAAAGAAATCGTGAAGTCGAATGAGATTGAATCAGAGGAAGTCGTCAACGAAAATGAACTATTCATATAAAATTATAAATCTATTTTGTTTCTATTAACTATTGAACTATTTATCAGACTCTAAAGAGCTTTTTGGTCAACTTGCTGGATAGATTTAACAGGAAATTTCGAACAAGAAAATGAAGTACAATTTTAAACCTAACCAGGAGCAGTTACGAAAAATGCAGCTATAGGCCTTCTGACAGGAATCGTGCAGCCCAGGGATTTCGGAAAAGCGATCAAAACAGCTCAGGTCTTAGTCCAATTGTCGAGATCTCAGATGGCTGCACGTCAATCGCAAGGTCGCAGGTTCGATTACTGGTTGCATTTTGGTTGCATTTTTCACACCTGCTTCTCGTTAGGTCTAAAATTGTACAGTATAATGTAATCTTGAACTAGAAATTTCCAAGCATCTACAAATTAAGATTATTCAACTACTTATCAGGAATTTGAATAAACTATTGATATATTTAATAAGAACGACTAATTAATTAATTAATATTGGTATAATCGCTGATTAAAGACTACTTTAATCGTACAAATATGTGTTGCTTTTAGGGTATTAAAGATAAATTTAATCCGTTGATTTAAGACCGCTTATTAAAGCGATATAAAGAATAAATTAATCACATTTAATACATTGATTAAACTTTGTGTAAGTCCAATTTTAATCTCATTTAGTCGCTCCATTATACTTGCAATAAGTTACATCGCGTGTGATCACATGACGTTGGGTTTTATTATTGCGCTTTTGAAAATGTTGAATTTGTGTCATATATTCTGACAATATATAGTATTATTCATGATTACAAAAACCCGGTCTAGCTTGACTCAAGGTTCATGCATCGATAATTAAGAACAGTAAAAAATCACGATAATTTGTAATGATGAAATGCAACATGAACTCAGATATACAACACGTGTTCATTTTTAAAATACATTTGTTTTAATATATACATATTATACCCGTGTGTGTACAAAAATGAAACTAAAATACCTTTCATATAAATTAGTCGTTATTCTTCAGAGATGAGAGTTCAATTGTTTTATCGAACTGAAACATTTAAGGTCTTTATAGCTTTCAAGCTGCAGCCCAAATTAATCCTTTCTCGCATAGCGTTCTCACGTACGGTATTGTTATCCGTTCGCAAGGGAATGGAATTAAACGCTAAAGGAAAACGGATTTGTGCGGACAGAGACCCAGTATAAAAACCGAACCTAAAATTATCACGTTTTGTGATTGGCTTTGTAAGAAAAAAGTGACGTCTAATATTTGTGACTCGTTCTTTAGAAAATTATTTTTAGCTGGCAAAAATTGTTGCCAATTTACGTACAATATACAGCTAAATGCACTTACATTGTCCTAAACAACGGTAAAAGCCAAGGCTAAAACTAAGCGGACAAAGCCAAGCGAATAACGCAAATCTTTAAATTTTTAGCGCTGATCCTAACTGGTAGCTATTCCATAATGTATTTCAATTAAATAACCAATTTTGGTAACTAAAAAAAACCTAACTTATCTCTTCGTGTTCAATAGCGCTTTCCGAACTTGGTTTAATTTTATGCACTTTGCTGTAAATAACACATGCAGAAACTTAAAAACTGATTAAAGATTAATAAAGTGTGTGCATAAATAAAGTTCATTAGTAATAAAGTTTTCGGACACGTTTAGATCTGTAGTTGCATCATTAACCGCGGTTCCTTCTTGTGGCGGTTTTGTGTCAACATCTGCGACTTGCGCTTGTCCATTTTCAACCACATGTGCCCAATCTGGACAGTTGTGCGGAGTTGGCTGGTTTTGCGTACTCGATGGTTCCCCTTGCTCTCTTGGTATCATGACTCTCTTTGATAGTCCAGGCAGCGAATTCTGGTGACCCTTATTGAGGACATCTGCAACCTTTGCCACTCTTTCCTGGCTCCAGTTAACTTTATTAAGATGTTTGAATCTTTTTGCCAGTTTCTAAAAATGAATGCAGATAATATTAGCAACATTCAAGTATTTACCCATCATCGGGAGCTTATTGCATGGTATATACAGCTAATTCCAAAAAGGATGTCCTTCGAAAATCTCAAACCTTAAATGCGCAATGAGTTGGGTAACTTCTTTTTATGGCTTTTGATTGGGCAAATAATCCTAGTATACTGCTAGTTGTACAATATAGTGCTTATTATCTATCTTGCCATAGTTACAATGCAAAATCCGCACGTTTTAGGCCTTAAGTCAGAAGTTACCCATCACACCTTGCGCGCTTAGAGTTTAAGGTTTAATTTGACATTGTCGAAGGACATGCAACTTTTTTTGAATTAGTTGTATACAGTCAAACTCATATATAAAATGCAAGATTTTCTTAGTTTAATCTGGCTAACGGGACAATTCAACGTTCTTAATTAAATTGCTCTCATAAACAAATACACACTCAAAATACCGGAGGATAATTAAAGACGCTAATAAAAAGGCGCTGGCTGTTATGCTGCTGGTCTTGCAATTTTGTTGCGACACAAGTTGCTTGCAAGGCGTAACATTCCTCGTTCATCAAGTTTCGAAACATTTTTGTACCACGAAGCGTTTCGCCAGATAAGATAGAATCAGATTCTACTTATTGTAACGATTGTGGCAATGACAAAGAAATTGCGCAGTGTCACTGAACATTCATCTATCTTGAAACTCCGGCGTCTCGCAATGGTTATATTGACCAGAAATAAAAACTCCCTTGTTGCCTACAGTACATTGCTCATGATTACAACTTGCATGCAAGACAAGTGTGATTTGTTGGCTAGTCAATAAAACCATTGCGAGTCAAGTTTCATGAGGGGTGTTACATTATGGAATGTCGTAATGTTGTTGCAGCGTAGCCAAAATCGCTAGAAGTAGAACATGTATGCCTCTGCTTCGTGCAACGCTTCATCCACTCAGGTATGTTAATGCCTGGGTCTCAGTTTGTGTACTAGCGAAAATAGACAAAAAATCATAAAAAAATAAGTATGGCCTTGATTATTACCATTCAAGTTTTATATGATTTATCAAAGGAGATTCTAAATTTTGACCCACTTTTCGTTGTCATGGCAACGATCACGTGATGTATATTTCGAAAAACAACACAAAAATTGATACGTTTTATTCAGAGGCTCTGCAGCAGTATAATTCGTGACGGAGAGGACGCAGAATTGCGATAATCATTCACACATAATATCACTGTTTATTGAATGAATTCGGAAAGTTTACATTTAGGCTTCGTTTCATTATTTTATGCGGCTATATTACGGCGATCGGCATCAAACGAATGTTAATCGCGTCATTAAATGTTATCTACAAATAAATGTACGATTTCCGAATTAACGCAGGAAACTTTGTTCCCTTGTTAATGTTTTTCGCTAATAAAAATAGCAAAATTTCGTCAAATTACCCTGCTGCAAGTCGAACGCGTTTTTCGCGTGATGAATTTCACGCGCCATAATGAAACAGTCTGCCGCTTATTGTAAGGGATATTATATTTCCAATAACAACATTCATTGCGCATTCAAGCCGATATCTTGAAGCATAGTTAATGCTTGAAGGGAAGCATGCCATGGTGGAAAAGACCGACTAAACTGTACGTGCTATAATTAATTTATAATTCACAAGCAATTTTTCACTGAAAATAAGAAACAATCAACAATTAATACTGAATAATCGCAAGATAGCGCACTATAAGAAGCTTTTATTTATCAGCAGTTCAAAGGTCAGCTGTCGCAAATGATACAATACTTATTGCTATACAAATAGCCAATTATTACATAAAAACTGAATAGTATACCGACTTCTTTGCATTGTATATTCCAAAATAATCCTGTCGCTCATATATACTATATTTTGATTTGAAGCAAACGTCCGAATTCACTAAAATACTCACACAAGGGGCGCATATTCTAACAGACGCATTACTGACAGATCGCGCGTTCAACACGCGCGCAAGATATTATACAAGCGTGGTCAGACCCAGGCATTAACATGCCTGAGCAGCAAAAACGTTGCCAGACTTGATGATTGCGAGGTAATTGGTAAACTGTGATATTTGTTTCGCAATGGATGCAATAGTGCAACAGTTCCTTTACGAGACAAGTTGCGAGATAAATTGCTTAGTGAAATCTATTTCAGACAAAATATAATAAAGGGCGCTGTTACCCTATGCAATTTGGTTCGCAGCTTGTCTTGCAATGACTTAATTTTTAAAACTGTCGTTGCATGATCAGAGATGGTACACTACGCAACTTATCTTACAATCATGAACGATGCAGGCATTTGGCTTGCTTGATTTGCCAAATGATCGTATTCATCCGCAACTACGTCACAAGGCAGACTTTTTAAAAAGACCTGACTATCACAATTGCGCGGAGACAATTAAGTTGCAAGACAAATTGCATGCATGGTGTAACAATTTTTAAATGATAAAATCTTGTTGTAAGAACAGGCATGTTAAGTCATTCAGGACCCTCTGCATACAACAATTTGATTATTGTTTCTATCGCTGGTGAATGATGTTCTTCTTAAAGTGCGACGAACCCCAAATATAATTTTTGTTGTGTGTAATATTGCATGGGGTGATTCTAAGAAGAAATGAAATGTATCTTTATAGTAAAAAACCTCATCTTGATCAACTTTTTCACTGTCAAATTTTAGGTTTTAAGGTGCCTGTTTTTATCGAGATGGGATTTTTTGTTTTAAAGATATAGTACATTTTTTTCTTCGAATAACTAAACATTACACATACCAAAAATGATATTTGGGGTTAGTCGCACTTTAATAAAAGGGTACTGACAAATTAAGTGACAGCGTTATAAACTAATAACACACCTCCTCCTACAAGTACGAACATGCTGCTCATGTTGTTCATTGGCAACTCCGATCTCTTCTTCATCGCCTCATGACGAGTGTCCCTATATGTCGTGTGTCGTGTGTCGTGGGTTAAAAGTCGTGTGTCGTGGGTAAAGTCGTGGGTAAAGTCGTGGGTCATAAAATGTGCTAAAAACGCATTTTTTCACGAAAATATTATTTTTATTTTTAATATTTTTTTCGTACCCTTTCCTTTTATGCGCTACATAAATACAGGAAAATTTAACGCAACAAATCTCCAGTAATAAAATAATATACATGCTGTTTCTTATCTTGCTGTTATCTATTGTATAACAAGTAAATGTGTCCGTTTCGTATAGTCTAATAAGTCTATAGATATATTGCTTGATGATAAAATGTCTTAAGTTATAGGATATAAAATAACCGTAACTCCGAATATCATTTTGATTTTTAATCGACGTTTCGACTAGTTTGTAGTCATCCTCAGGATTAAAGGTTTATTAGGATATAGGTTTATTAGGATATAGGTTTAATAGGATATAGGTTTATTAGCTTTGGAAGTGTTATAGTCCCTATCACGAACGTCGCGAATAACTATGTCGATTGCAGGGTTAGGATAAAACGTGGATACGGACGGACGGATGGATGGCGGACGGACGGATGAGTGGCGGAGTTGAAAACGTTTTTCAACCTTTTTTAAGCCATATCCGCGTTTTATCCAAAAGGGTATCCAAAAGGATAAAACGCGAATATGGTCCAAAACGTTTTTCAGCCTTTTTTAAGTCATATCCGCGTTTTATCCAAAAGGATAAAACGCGGATATGGTCCAAAAAACGTTTTTCCAGCATTTTTAAGCCATATCCGCGTTTTATCCAAAAGGGTATCCAAAAGGATAAAACGCGGATATGGTTCAAAAAACGTTTTTCAGGCTTTTTTAAGCCATATCCGCGTTTTATCCAAAGAGGGCATATCGATATGTATAAAGAATATTGAATATTGTCCTAGAATTTGAACAAATAAAAACCAATAATATGTCTCTTCGCTTAAATACTTACTGCGAGATAAGAGTTCTAAAATTACAATTTAGTGTTAATAAAGTTTTAATTCAGTGTCAGTTATCTGGTATGCAGTACTCCAATTTTATGCCAACGTAATGTGCTGCTTTTTAAAGGCTTTGATGTCAATGCAGTTATCGGTTTAAATATACCTACAATTCGAAGATATGACAATTGCCGTACGGCCTACTTTCTATACGTAAACGCAAATTACAATTGCAACGTTCATCCTTAATTTTCTCTGTTATCTGGGCATGGTAATGTAATTTTATGCCAATGCAATGTGCTATTTTTCAAGGGCTTTTCAGTGCAGTTTCGGTTTAAATATACCTCAAATTCCCGTTAAGATATGACAATTGCCGTACGGCCTAGCAAACGCGAATTACAATTGCTTAATTTTCTGTTATCCGGTCGTGTACTTTATGCCACTTTGGCAACACGAGAAAATTAACTCTCTTTCGTTTGGCGCCGAAATATAAACCAGGTCATGAAACCGACCTTGTATTTCGCAGGTTCTTATCTTCGGTTCAGTGCATGTTATGTAGCAAATCCAATTGGAGCAAAGTCAAATTGAACATGTTCAAGGATTAAAGCATACTGGTCGACACAAATTCCCTTGAATTGAACTACGTTCACATGATGTAGTTTTGAAAGAAGCCTCGCTTCTTTGACTAACGATTCGGTCTCCCCTCAGTCATGGCTGGAGTCTACCAGCTTCTTGACAACGAATGTTCTATCGTTCTCGGGCAACTTTGTTGTAAAGACAGTTGTTCGGTAATTTAAAGAGAATCGTATTTCCGCCTGCCATGATTATTGCAAAATTGTAATTTTAGAACTCTTATCTCGCAGTTGCAATTTGCGTTTGCGTAAAAGTAGCCCATACGGCAATTGTCATATCTTAACGAGAATTTTAGGTATATTTAAATCGATAACTGCATTGAAAAGCCCTTGAAAAATAGCACCTTACATTGGCATAAAATTACATTACTACATGCCCAGATAACAGAGAAAATTAAGCATGAAAGTTGCTGTTGTCAATTTGCGTTTGCGTAAAAGTAGGCCGTACGGCAATTGTCATATCTTAACGGCAATTTAAGGTATATTTAAACCGATAACTGTACTGAAAAGCCCTAGCAAAATAGCACCTTACATTGGCATAAAATTACATTACTACATGCCCAGATAACAGAAGAAATTAAGCATGAAAGTTGCAGTTGTAATTTGCGTTCGCGTAAAAGTAGGCCGTACGGCAATTGTCATATCTTAACGGGAAATTTAGGTATATTTAAACCGATAACTGCATTGAAAAGCCCTTGAAAATTAGCACATTGCAGTGGCATAAAATTACATTACTACATGCCCAGATAACAGAGAAAATTAAGGATGAACGTTGCAATTGTAATTTGCGTTTACGTATAGAAAGTAGGCCGTACAGCAATTGTCATATATCTTCGAATTGTAGGTATATTTAAACCGATAACTGCATTGACATCAAAGCCTTTGAAAAGCAGCGCATTACGTTGGCATAAAATTGTAGTACTACATACCAGATAACTGACACTGAATTAAAACTTTATTAACACTAAATTGTAATTTTAGAACTCTTATCTCGCAGTAAGTATTTAAGCGAAGAGACATATTATTGGTTTTTATTTGTTCAAATTCTAGGACAATATTCAATATTCTTTATACATATCGATATGCCCTCTTTGGATAAAACGCGGATATGGCTTAAAAAAGGCTGAAAAACGTTTTTTGAACCATATCCGCGTTTTATCCTTTTGGATACCCTTTTGGATAAAACGCGGATATGGCTTAAAAATGCTGGGAAAACGTTTTTTGGACCATATCCGCGTTTTATCCTTTTGGGTACCCTTTTGGATAAAACGCGGATATGGCCTAAAAAAGGCTGAAAAACGTTTGGTTTTTTTCATCCGTCCGTCCGTTCGTCCGCCACTCATCCGTCCGTCCGTCCGCCATTCATCCGTCCGTCCGTATCCGCGTTTTATCCTAACCCGTCGATTGCATATGTCTATAATGTCTGATACAAACATAGTGAGCTATAAATTGTACGCTGTATTGAGTGTAAAGACTGTAAAGCGGCCGGCAACGCTCGAGTCTCAAATTTTGCTATTTTATCTCAATCCTAGTATATGTTCGTGGCCCTTAATAAAGATAGACAAACGTTTCATGTGATGTGGCGTTCGGACTGAATATGCCATAAATTGCTAAGATTTGGGATTTCGCGATTGAAAACCGAAATGATTTGTGCCGAGATTTGTGCGATGTTGGGCTATTTGTCGACTGATCGTGCTAGCCGCTGTTATTTTGAAAAATATCATAAATATGATACCTCTACACTTTTCAGCCGTAATACATATAATGCGCGCATTGTAATCATATACATATCGTTTAATTTACGGCTTCAAAAACTTGATAAAATCAAAATTGCCGTATTTTGTTAGTCGGTGGGGCCACCTGTGGTGCCCACCGATTCTAGGTTTCGGCACGCATTTTTTTTCGCGGATCGCAGATCGCAAATCTCCATTGTACACAAATTTCCATTATGACACGTCACGATTTTAAGGAAATTTGAGTATATTGAAGTGGAAACATGTGAGACAACGACATTGAATTATAGAACTATATTTAGTTGGAAAATTGAGGAAAATTGAGTATATTTAAGTGGAAACATTTGCGACAAGGACTCAAGATTCTCTGCTCAAGGAGTGAAAGGACAAACTATCGTGAATGTTTTTGTATAGTTTTCAAGGATTCAAGATTGAAGCCTGATAGATGTTTCACAGGGTAAGTACTGAATGTATTTTATCTTCAGATACGCTCATCTCGCATGAATGTGCACATATTCGTGATAGACCTACACTAAAAGATGCTGAGCGATTTCGAACTGGGTCTATGATTCATGAATACAAACATACCTTCGGGTACAAAAAATGCAAATATACCTTAGGGTACATACATGCATTATTCGTGGAAAGGCCTACACTAAAATATTTTGAGCGTTTTCGAACCAGGCCAATGACACACGAATACAAAATTACCGAAAGGTACTATCATGTTGCTATCAAAGACATCAAACGTTTCTCAAAATCTTATTCAAAATGTTATTTAAATATGTTTACATTATTAATGCATACAAAATGTGACACACGTGATAAGCTGACAATCCACCAGATTGTATTTATAACTTCACAAGGTACAGATGAAGGTGTGAATTCTGAAAACAGTCAATTCTCAAGGGCTGCTCAAAAGCAAAACATTACTATGCAAGCCTTCCAATGTGTTAATATGTCAACATCAATTCCCAAAAATGGTGCCACTGGCACTGATTTTTGTTACACCGCATTTGGCAATCGCGACTTTTGTATGCGACAGGTATACATAACTTTAAATCACATAATAAATGTCCATCAGTCTGCGCTTTGTTCAGACATCGAGACCAATCCTGACCAATCGAGACCAATCCATCGAGACCAATCCTGTATACTATATAGATCCTAGCATGACAATAAGTGCACCATATAGTCAGGGAAATGAACTTATATTTGGCGAAACAGCAAGACAGCAATGTTTGGCCATGTGTTTATGTGCGCTCATATGCAATAAAAGACAGGGATTTACTCATCACAAGATTTGGCTCGGTTAATGAATGTTGGCAATGAATTATACTCAAACTTGGCACGTTCGACAAGCCAATCATTTCTAATGTTTACAGAACTGCTTACGCAACTTACAGTATTCAACACAGATTATATTCTCCAGTACAGTGAAAGCTATAGTGGCAGACTACTTGGAGAAAATCATATTGAAGGGTATCAGTACTGTGTACCATTTCATCGAGCATTTGAGTTGCTACTGACTGAAAACTTTGCTGCATTTATATTGACAATTGATTCCAATGCAGTTTGCATATATTCCATAAATGATGGGAAATACAAAATATTTGACTCTCATTCAAGGGATATATATGGTAGAAGCCATCCACAAGGGACTTGTGTATTGTTAGAGACAGCAACTATTGACCATGTTTTGCATTTACAGTCATTATACGGTGAAAACAGTCAGTTTGAGCTACGAGGAGTAAATATTGAAGAACAACAAGCTTCTTTTCACCACGCCCAAAACCTTAGTGAAAACGGTATGCCTGGTAGTGGTAATGTCTCACAGGAAACTAATACATGTGCATGTAGTTCTGACATTTCTCAATGTTGTGGACATTATATTCTATTTGTTACTCCACTATTAAGCCATGCAATTATTGGGATTCGAATACAGTTTCTGCAATTGCTTATTGGGGCACTATTTTGTATAACAACACTGATATAAATATTCGGTCTTCAAGTACACTGCCAAGGAAATATTTGAAAATGAAGTACATGTAAATTTACAAGCAAATTATCGAGGAGTATTAACTGATAATGCAGAAAGCAGATTGGACATTGAACATTGTATATGTGATAATAATGAAAGCACAGGTTTTTTAAATTGGCTTGGAACTTCCTGTATTTCTTGCTTCATTAGTCGGTGAGGCCACCTGTGGTGCCCACCTACTCTAGGTTTGCCCTTTGGTATGCCACAAAATGACAAATTACGTAATTTTAATTACGTAATACTTACGAAATCAAAATCAAAATGGCGACCATGGAATAGCGTGCAAAAGTTCGCTATCGACTATTAGGTCCAGTCGTGTCTTTTCATTTGGGGTTTTTGAAATAAATATATTAAGAATTCACTAAAAGTTATCACGACGTTTTCACTGTTATGTTATCGAGCAGGGAAGTAGATAATTTGTACATAATTTCATATATTTGTATCGCGCGGTGGAGACACTGGGCGCGCAAATGTTGATGCTTTCTATATATTTACTATTGAATTTTCGAAATCTCCGGAGCGCAATTTCCAAACTTTCCAGTCAGTAATAATATTTTGGTCTTTTGGATCTACATAAATTAAACTTAAAGTCAGACATCGCCTGCTTCTTTTGAGTCCTATTCCTATTAAATAGCATTGAA
>CACRXK020005782.1:0-27013 GCA_902702795.2 Paramuricea clavata
GGGGGGGGGGGGCAGGAGGGGCAGCTGCCCCTCTTGACTTTTGCTAGGAGGGGCAAGGGGGGAGGGGCAGAAGTGCCCTTTGAGTTGTAAAATACTACCTGATAAATCACATTTCCAGTGATGCTTTTTGGGCAAAACCATGAGGCGTGATCTTGAATGTGACCTGATTAAGTGCGTTTGCTTTCTTTGGCAAGTCAACACATTATTGTACTGTAGGTTTATATCTTCACCGGAATCTATAGAGGTGCCCCTTTGGTGTGCGTTTGCCCCCCTTTGCCTTTTTATCGTTCCGGCGTCCCTGTGCGTAGGTATAAATTCTAAGTTTTGAAGGATTTGTAAGATATGCGGTTAAGGAAACTGACTTGGTGTTTATTAACACTGAATCAGTTCCCTCAAAAACTATTTCTTACAAATCCTTCAAATCTCAGAATTTACCAATGCAGAATTCCTACTGTGATCACAGAAACTTTGATAGTAGTGTAAGCCGGTCTTAATAACATCCACTGATCACGAACGTGGCTGTTCGCGGTCCCAGTTCATTACTTAGCCACACCTTTTTTTCTCTAACACTTATAGTCTTATACTGACTTATTTATACTTGATTTCCACTGATTTCTACTTTCAAACGAAGGTTAGTTCATGCGTATACTTTTATGATAGGGCTACAGACTGCTACTGGTCGCCAGCAATTTCGTTTTTAAAAATATTTACATGCAGTAGCACATGATATATTTATGTTTTTATATACACATAAACAAGCTAAAAAAATTGACGATGCGGGACGTGTTTGCATTAAGTGAAACCAAAAATGCAGTTATGCTTGCTTACTGGCATTATATTCAAGACAGTTTGTTCAATCTACTTACCTTAATGGCCTATATACAATAAACTACACCACAACAGTCGAAAGTAGAGTGTGGATACTTCTCAATACATTTCACAGACGCAGAATTTTGAAGATTTTAAAGATTAATTTTAATCATTTTTCTTTACGACATTTTATAGATCTATTTGGTCTTGTGGTTCTTATATCTGTGGCTATGTCTATCATTCTACGACGCCAAATGTCTGAAGTTTTTTTAATTTCCAGATGATGGGACTCCGTTGTTTGTACTAATATATTTAGGTAAAATTTCAGTACTAAAATTCAAAATTGTGATTTTTGCTATTAATTACAATAACTTTCTCCCAATTGCTAATTTTACTGAATGTTTTAAAACTGGGGAAAATATTTGCTTTTTTAGTGTGATAAGAAGTAGCCCCTAAAATATAACATTTCTTCATAACATATGCATTGTGGTTGGATGCGGAAAGTTGATAAACACATTCTGCTTCCCTCATTATTATTTATTTGCGGCTATTTCTTTATTGCAATGACAGGAAATGACAGAATATTCAAATAGCATTTCGTATTTATAGGTTGTAAACGCAGTGAAACCGCGGCTATCAATCAATATAAAAAAATTTAGGTTTTTTCGTAAACTTTCTGAGATTCGGAAAGATCTCGTTGGTACAAATGAAACTTAACAAAAAATAAAGGCAAAGCGTCTTTTTGTTGCGCGCCATTATTATTTTGCGCATGCGCGGATAATTTATCTGATCTATTGGTTCTCATGTTTGTTGCATGGAGATCCAGTTTTTAATCACAGCTTTAGATCTCAAAACAAAAAGGTCTGAGGTTGATTAGATAATTATAGGTTAATAATTAGGCTGATTACTGTTAATAGAAGCGAGATAACACTCGAAGGTTGTCCAAACTGAGGATGAGTAAGGAATATCATGCAATTGTGACCAGAAGTAGTATGCAATCTTCGTAAACTGCCAAATTTTACTTCAGCCCACCGCCCGAATGGATGTGGTAAAGCGTTGTTGGGCTCGGATTCAATCGATTCAGTTTCTAAATATTTAAACTATTAGCACTTGCTAACTATTCACTCGTGGGGACGTGTAGAAACATGCTGAGACAGGTTTGCACTCAATTGAAGGGTCCATACTTCAGGTATATTGGATTATGCGCAATATAAACATCAGTTAAGAGTAGCAGCAAGAGGCGGATTAAGATTAAATAGATTAAAATGTTAAACCTAAAACTTATATTTTCATATATAAGCACTCTATTTCATTGTTCTTGAAACATAAATAAATAAATGATAACATCTTTTATGTCTGCCATCTTGCGCGAGTAAACTTTATACAATTTCCTGACATGTCACACTATATAGATGTTGCATTTCCGCAGTTCGTTACTGGGCATTTTTTCATATAGGCCTATATATAAGCACTGTATTTCATTGTTCTTGAAACATAAATAAATAAATGATAACATCTTATAATGCCTACTTGTACGAAGTCGAAGACATAATAAATTGAACATATTAATACAGGATAACCATTTCATTTATCAAAATATCTTTCGAATTTCGGCTACCTGGCAATGAAATTAACAATGGATTACATATTGTCCACCTCATACATCAGTCCAAACTTTATTTAATCACGCTATAGCCTCAACAACCGTTAGGAGGCTGATTTCCATAAGGGGCGTGAAATATAGAATTAGCTATTTACAAAAAATAAAGAAATATGAAAAAAGATAAAATAAGACGATAGATTGCAGGAAAGGGAACAAGAAAATACAATGATTTTTAATGCACGAACATACACGAGCAAGTTTCAACTCATTCTTCGGTTTTAATATTGATTTGAAAGAGCTTAAAGGATTCAGCATTTTTTGCCTCATATTCCAGTGCAAGGCACCGTTATAACTGAAGCACCTCTTGCCGAATTCTCTTTTTGGCATAGGTGGTGCTAAATCAGTTTCCCTATCTTCCCTGAGATTGTATGTATATTATGTCTTTCATTATTAGATTGAAATGCTTCTTTTTCAAGATGTTGAGTTCAAGCTGTTGATTCGTGTACACTCGAGAAAACATAGATCCCAAAACATAGATCCCAAAGAGTTGGTCCTTGGAATGATTAACCGTCAAAAGGTTATACTATATACTATATAGTATATAGTCTGGACAGTAACTTCACTATTTAAGATATTTGGCTGGATCGGAATGTGTATATAGGGTCAATGCATTGAAAAACTAGTCTGCGAGTGTTATCTTTATCCAGAGATCTTTACCAAAAGTGTGCATATAATCTAGCTGTGCGACGCGTTTTACTTGGCACGCGCTAAGATTTATTTGTAAAAATTATGGAATGCAGCCGTAATATTTGATAACGTTAACATTTATCACGTCATCCCAGTGACACCTTAATGAATGACTCTTTGCTAAATGTTTAAAATAGTTGTGAATACTGACAGATTTCTTGTTTAAAATGTCAGTTGTATTTAGGAACAACTAATTTGTGTTTAATTTTGCGGCCATTGAATGCGCAAGGATGCAAGGTATCTATATTGTAAGAGAGTACCGATACAAATAAACGGATTTTTTCTAACGACGTAAAAATTCCTCATTTTATCTTTTATTTCGTCCGCGCTCACTTTCGGTTGTTAAAAATATTCCGATCTATAATATAACTACAATCATGGTTATTGAGCATGGCCTATTTAGTAGATTAATTCTCCAGAGGAGCGTAGTTCCTGTGTCTTTATAACTTTACCGCGCGCTATATAAATGATCCGATGTAGTCTGGAATTGTCAGCTCAATCCCTAAATCATGTATGTATAAAATAGAATGGATTCACTTTGACTCTTCCTTTTTTCTTGGGCTTTAAGTGAGCCTCCGGTCGCTGAAACTCTTTTAAAAAGGGCGAAAGAAGTGGTAAAGGCGTACTCGTACCGAGCTTCGCAATGGGACGCAGGTTGAATTCAGAACTGCCCATATATAGTTACATTTTTGCGTTTTCTTCTGGACAGTGGAGCCGAGTTCAGCTTTCTGATTTGCGCCACATGCATACCTTGATTTGTTATTCTACTGTACAGTTGCGAACTAATAAGATATGCAAGCGCAAAACTTACCTGAATGTAGTTTTTGTATATTCTCCGCGCAAACGTCGTGATACCTGCAGTCCGTAGCGGTTCACAATTAAGATTGCTATGATGCCAAAATACTCTTGAAGTTTTATATAAATGATCAAAGTTTGAGATAAGCAGTCCACCTTGTGTTGATTGAGTCAAAACAGATAAAACATATCATAAAAACATCCTTTACTATTCTCTCTTGTTTTTCTTTCTAAAATTGATATAATCCTCCCCAAGCGCACGAAGTGGGCTGAAAATTAAAAAAACAATGGAAAACATTCGTTAATAGGTGGAATTCACAAAATACTATCGTACAGCAGATTGTTGTCAATGACTCAATGGCAGTTATCAGAATGAGAATTATCCTTTTCATTATATATGTGGTGCCAATAGTTTTAGATTTGCTAGACTTGCTCCAATACTCGATAGACACAATTGAACGGAAACTGATCTCAAAACAGACTGGATAGACCCAATCAACAATGAAGCCAATTCGAGAGAGACTATAGCCGCTTTGGATTTGGTGGCAAATTATAGAGGGGGATTGTAGACAAAATTATTGGACGTTCTGTACTGTATCATGTCTGCATTGTGCATTATCTCGTACTTTATTTCGTTCCCGGAGATGCAATATGTCGTACCCGGAGATGTGATATGTCGTACCCGGAGATGTGATATGTCGTACCCGGAGATGTGATATGTCGTACCAGGAAATGCAATATGTCGTACCAGGAGATGCAATATGTTGTACCCGGAGATGTGATATGTCGTACCCGGAGATGCAATATGTCGTACCAGGAGATGCAATATGTCGTACCAGGAGATGCAATATGTTGTACCTGGAGGTGAGATATGTCGTACCCGGAGATGCAATATGTCGTACCAGGAGATGCAATATGTTGTACCTGGAGGTGTGATATGTCGTACCCGGAGATGTGATATGTCGTACCAGGAAATGCAATATGTCGTACCAGGAGATGCAATATGTCGTACCTGGAGGTGAGATATGTCGTACCCGGAGATGTGATATGTCGTACCAGGAAATGCAATATGTCGTTCCAGGAGATGCAATATGTTGTACCTGGAGGTGAGATATGTCGTACCCGGAGATGTGATATGTCGTACCCGGAGATGTGATATGTCGTACCCGGAGATGTGATATGTTGTACCTGGAGGTGAGATATGTCGTACCCGGAGATGTGATATGTCGTACCAGGAGATGCAATATGTCGTACCAGGAGATGCAATATGTTGTACCTGGAGGTGAGATATGTCGTACCCGGAGATGTGATATGTCGTACCAGGAGATGCAATATGTCGTACCAGGAGATGCAATATGTTGTACCTGGAGGTGAGATATGTCGTACCCGGAGATGTGATATGTCGTACCAGGAAATGCAATATGTCGTTCCAGGAGATGCAATATGTTGTACCTGGAGGTGAGATATGTCGTACCCGGAGATGTGATATGTCGTACCAGGAAATGCAATATGTCGTACCAGGAGATGCAATATGTTGTGTACCCGGGGATGCAATATGTCGTACCCGGAGATGCAATATGTCGTACCCTCAACTTTTCTGATGTTCACTTGGTAACCACGCATACCCAGTGAGGTACAGCATACCCAGTGAGGGGAGTTATGACCGGAGCTTTGGGCTTTTGCTCATTGGCCAAGCACAACGAAGAACAACCTAAAGAAGTGCCTTGTTGGAATTTAGGAATTGCAAGAGAATTTCTAATTTTATTTTATTATTGTGAAGAAAACACAATGAAATACATTTACCCAAGATTAAGTACTCGCAAAGGCAGAGATGGCCTTGAATATTAGGTATATACTGGTATATTGAGTCTGTGTTATCGAGTATATTTGTATTCTGGTAAACTCTCCTGGCTAGTGGCTAGGCCTGGAAAATCATGACCGTGAAGAAGGTTGTCTGCTGACCTACATAAAATTTAAGTTCATTTTTCTCACCGAATATCATTCATATCTTCAAGATCATTGAAGAATATGAATATATTTATCAAAACGAATCAGGAGCTATATAGCTATACACAGCATGAGCAGCCGTGTTGATGAGTATAACATATACAACAACTTCGGCTCGTGTTTGTTACAATAGGCCCTCGTGCATATATTACTTATAATACTGTACCAACAGATGCACATCTGAATAGCTGAAATTCTAGGAATAATTGAGTTATAATTGGAAGTCGTTATTTTCTAATATTCTCAGAATGAAACTGTATAGATAAAAATATCATCTGGGAACGAGAACACATTTTCATGCGAAACCCCCAAAACAGTGATTTGTCAGTCATCTAAAATTGACATGATTGATTTGCCTGAGTCCAATGTACAATGTCTAGTTTGTAGTGTTCACACTGGCAAACATATCATTGGCATTGATATTGTGACGATTTGTGGCTATGGCAATGTAACACTAGTTTATCGTGAATATATTCATCCGCGCATAATTGCTTTTCAGGCTCTTTAATCTTAACGTCAAAGATAATTGGGTAATGAAAATACCAATAGTCTCTTATCGCTATAAACAAACTCCATCAAGATTATTATCTTGTTTGTTTGAAAGCCGCATAAAATTCCAAAGGTAACCACTACCATTTTTGATATAAGGGTATGCGCCTCCGTCAGAATGTGAAAATGTACCTTTGAGAAAACGCAGATGCCAAATCAAAGTGTTATTTCGATGCTGTTAAGTGGAAAATTTATCGTTGTCAAAGGACATGCATGCAATGGTTTGGCAAATGCAATCCTAGTGATTCCAGTGTGCAGCCGTTTTCAATTTTTCGCGTGGGCAGAGCAGTTTTAGTGTAACATGGACATAATAGTCACAGATTCTTAAAAACGCGTCTTTGGCCAGAAAGGTGAACATGCAGGAAGGGCTCTCCCGTTGATCTGTCCAGTTGAAAGACATTTAGCTTAGTTTTGTTCAGTCCTGTAAGAACCTTCCAATTTTTGCTTCTGTTTAGTTTTTCCAGACCTTTTTATTAAGGTGGGTTACGCAGGACGCAGGCCAAATGGGAGTCTATATATGCTCCCCCGGACACCTCTAGAGTTTGTTTAGCCCCCCTCATCATCAAATCAAACCAATCTATGATTAAATCGTTCCGTGTAACACTGCCTTGATGCAATATATAAGAGTTTTTGCTGGGCCCCTAGTAAAGTGTTGAAAATGATTCGCATTACATTGAATTGCTCGCCAGGTATGGTTGGCACTCAAAGCAGCTCGTACAAAACAGCATCGCATTCTTTCCAGATGTTTGAATGGTGCTAATGGCAGTATAATTAGAAGAGAATTGCTTGCCTTCTAGTATTTGCACAATGGCACGGGTTTCACGCGCGTGTGATTCCATACGAATGGTTAGTCTCGATGAGTGCCCGCCAGGCAGACTACCGAGAGAACCTAGTTAGCATTTGGCCCGTTAAATTGCCGAAATTATCAACGTTCCTTTTAACCAAACTATGTGACATTGTGAATTTTTTTCAAACACACAGTTTTTAATTGATGTACATGGGACTTTAGCATCAATGATTTTAAAAACCCTCAGGGTTATTTAAAATCATTGATACTATATAAGGTCCCATTTAAAACACGGTTTTTCATTATTTTTCTTCTTGATTTGAGTCAAGGATTTCAGAAAACACCAGATCGAACGATAAAAGTGCAAGGGAGGCGCGCAGATGTTAGGTATTCAATCCATACAATAATTAACAATTCCACACCTATATTCTAACAATCGTTCGTTTTATACGCATGTGCTAATGATTTGCCAAACTATTATATTTCCTATGTTTCTGGTAAGAAATCTGGCTTTATAATTATCGACATACATCATGGATCATGATTTTTTTGAGAACACAATCGAACGTTGTAGAACAACAGAGTTGCTTGCGGAAGAGGCTATTTCCTCCCATTCCCTGCCGATTCGCGCCACTCACTCCTCTGGTGATTGTACTAATTTAAAATAATATCGCCGTGCTAGCTCAAAACAAATAATTTGCTTTGTCACAGTTTTGTGCGATGTTTTATGTCAGTGTGAAGACACAGAAGGGCACCGCTCTGACAACTGCCTGGTTATGAGGTGAAGCCGATAATACCACTAAGTGAAACATGCGCACGAAAATGGTCAAACATATAAACAAGAATCTCTGACTGTTTAAAACGATGTTATTTAGAACAAAGTGTCTTATGATTTATGAAATCAAGAGCGACAAGTCGTTCCTGAATGTTGTGTTTGAATTCACTTCTAGTTCAGTTCCGTAGTTCTGACATGAAAATCAAGAGCAGACGAGCAGTCCTCTGAGATGAGAGGACCTCCCACTCTCATTGGAACTAAGTTAACTTGTGTACCTTTTGTATTGGTGTGGGCTGGGGTAAAGGTATAGGTATGGTTTGGCTATGGTAGAAGGTCATGCCGAACTCTGCCCCAGTGCCCCTAACTCTCTATCCAGCGCCTAAAAACGCCAACTACGCTTGTTGTGTGACTGAGGAATTTAAGGTGTCCAAAGGCAAAGAAAAACAACTTGAAGAGTGTAAAACAGTAAAAGGGTTATAACTTAACATGAGAAGTTAACATGATTTATGCACAAAAATTAATTTGGAACAAGAGTCATAATTGATTTGTCATGCATAGCCATTAAGGCATTATATTGATAGATTAAATGAAGAGAAGGAAGAATTTATTTACCGGGAAGATTATTTAAGTTATTTATAAAGTTAACTCTAACATTGGTGGTATTGCTGCAGAAGAATAAAACTGAAATGCCGTCCGTAGATCACAATGTTTACATCAGTACTCTATATGAAACAAACATTGTTGTGTCGATCGGTTTCAACAGGCAATCTATGAGCTGATATTCTTAACGTCTTTGTACTAGCCTGACGATATTTGAAATTGCGGATTAAAGATAGATATTTCTCAACATCAAAGTTGGAACCGAAAATATTTCGGAAAACGTTCCCTCTCCCGACAAAATTAAACTGTTGGCGCAACATATCCTGTACTGCTGCGCACATGTGCCTGAATTGAGGAGCTGCGTAGCTTTGATTTGTGCTGAAACGTTGTGATATTTTATCCCTAGATGGTGCTATGCATGGTACGCGTCGGAAATTAACATACCGACATAAACGTTTATTTTTAAATCATGTAATTGGTCTTCACATTTGCGCTCCGGTCTGAAAATACACTGGAATTTGATCGTATGTATACCCGAGCATATAGCTGCTTTGCTGCAACTGTATAATACGCGGTTACACTATACATCAGTGTTATCGAGAGAATCTAATTCAGTTATAAGAAAACTATAAATATATAACTATAACAACCTGTGCTAATATAACACTTTGTTTTTTATTTGACTTTCTTTTGTAGGATGTTTACTGATTATTATCAGTTTATCTAATGTTCCTACTGTGAACCTACTGTGTCTGTGATATACATTATTTTGTTGTTGAGTGCGCCAAATAGCAGGAGCCATACTGGCTCTGTTTGATACAGTTATTTTATGTCCTGCATGTGTAAAGCTAGACTGACTCCAGTCTCCAGTACACAAACACCTAAACAGTAAAGTGAGTTCCCTGATGACGCCACGGGACCGGTAATAAATATTCTGCATGGATGTATATTACCTTGTTTTTCTGTGCTCTATATGCAAATTAGCTTTACTGATTGTAAAGGTATGTCTACTGCATTGCATCGTTTCGGCACTTCTTGATATGGTCATGAATGTTTCCGTCGGTTACGGCCGTCATATGTCATATGGAAACCACTATCGTTTCAAGATCAGAAACTAAATATACCTGTCAATTTCGGGACGTTTTCGCTACTGTGGACATACGAGAATACGGATACAACCAACTAGTTGATATATAAGCTGAATACCTAAAGCAGTTTGGTTATAGTTATGTATAATATACCTAAACTATTGTCTTTTAAGTTTAGGAACTGTCCAAAGTATCGAACATGATACGTTATCAACGACAGAATCTAGTTACATTTTCCATGTTACACAATATATATACCTAGCATACACTCTACATATTCATAAGGTCGTCCGACGATGCAACAGTCTACATTTGCACCTGGGCAACTGCAACATACCTTAACACAGCAAAACACTTTAATTCACCACAAAAACCCTTCCTTTTCCTGTCCGAATATTGACTGAACTCTACTTCCCAAGGTAAAGTTTCCTTCTTTGGGTGTCGTGAACTACCTCGTTTAATCAATGCTTGAAATAATTGATCAAAAAAGCGATTACTTTGCGATTAGTTGCTCGGTGCCTGTTTATTTTCAACGACAATGAGCGATTATCACAGCCAGGGGCTTGGACGGTGTGGAAAGTTATTTTACAACACGTCTTCGTGCGAGTTCCTGTTGCAGAAAATACTTCGAAAAACACCAAACACAATTCTATAGTATGCTTTTTATCTCAAAAAGGGAATCAAACAAGCTCCTTGCGTGCAGCTGTTGCTGTATCAGTTTCAAAATATGTACAATACATTAATAGCAAATAGTTTTGCATTCGTGTGGAGGCGTTAACTCTGGATTCACAAAGGAAGAAAAATAATGAGGCAACTGCTCCGCCTGTTAAAAGCCGAATTTGACCACTCAGCAATGAGGAAAACTCGTTACTATAATCCGTTTAAAATACCAGTCTTCTAAATGAGTGGCATTACTGCAGCTTTCCCTTGCCAAAACACACACACGCTTTAAAATGCTTTTATTTCTTAATATACATTTGTTTTTGTACGTGTTGTACAAATAAAACGACATTCTGATTCGTTAATTAGCCGTAGGCTATGTATGATGTTTCAGTGTAAAACTATAGTCCTCGTCAAGAAATCCTTGGCAAACTTAGCAAAAATGGACAAATTCCTTTTGAGTGGCCTTAAATTACAGCTCCAATTTTTTTATTTGCAGACACCTATATGCACATTGTATACAGAATCGTACATTCAGATTCCCCCACCCCTTTTACCCACACAATGTTTACTAGTCACAACTTGCAATGCCATCATATTCAGCATACCATTGTACGGATTGGGGGGTGGATTTAGTTGCTAATGGCTGCAATCCCAAAGGAGCACAAATCAACACTCATGTTGACTGTAACGATTTACTGTAGCAATATTTTTGGCCAGGATTATATGGATACTAAACTTCTCCCCAAGTTTCAGCCAGGAGCCCCTACTTATTTATCCACCTAACATAGTCTGGTTAGTTTAACCAGGTAATACTGGTCAAATTAACTAGATTGTAGGTTAAAATAACCAGGAAAATTAACCAGAGAAGTATTACCCAAATAGGGTTATTTTTAGAGTGTATATATACCAAACGCAAGGTCAACATATATAAAGTGAATCATTTGATCACTTGGCAATAGCTTTCTTTTCTTTTTAGAGTTAACCACCAAGTGCTTATCCTGATCGCAGCCAATTTCGTTCGTCAAAGGAAAATTTCCGTTTCAAATTTTTGGATGGGGGCTGCGAGCAGGTACCAAGTGCCTCGCTTAGCGAATTCCACTTATACAGTACTTCGGTAAAGTCTTTTTTGGTAAAGGCTGTTTTGCAAAATAATAATTTATTGGCATGCTGTCCCCGTGATCATGGTCAATACATTGTCAATGACAGTTATGTGTTGTTCTAAAACTACATAAATAGTCTTCTTCATTCCTAACCACTGCATAGTTTAAATATAGTTTCTAGCACAAACTTTGGGCAATAGTCTGTTTAGTCTGCTAGTTTGGGCATTATTCCGCTATCACGTCATCCAATATCATAAATGGCAGTATTCAAACTTTAGGCATGAGTCTGTTTCTTTTAATTTCGTGTCCAAACCACAGAGTGAATGTGAGTAGCGCCAAAGAACCCGATTGATGCAGCGCGGCCAAGTGGACTGGAACATAATATAGCAGGGTTGAAATTCCAAGCAAAACCTGAAGAAACAAACAATGTTTTTCTAGTCATAGTAAACAAATACCTAAATATTCATTGAATTATATACTTTCAGATAAACAGTCAGCTGTATCATGCAGCCTATATTATGACCTGAAAGATTAAATAAACTTATCTTAAGGACTTTTTAAAAGATTAAAAAGACTTTTCATTGTTGGAAAGGGTTGTTCATATCAGTCATAGTTCATACCAAACGTACCTGGGCTCCAGCCATAGCGAGTGTAGCGTTGACAGCAAGACGGGCACGACGAGGTAGATCTACAGGTCTCGCCATTGCCCACAAACCAACCACTGCAGACAATGTTAACATACCCTAAGAAAATGACGCGAAAGTTTGTTAAACAAACTGTAACGTATAGGCTATTTGCAGTAAAAAAATAAATGAAATGATACTTAAAATGGCACAATTTCCATATTTAATATCCTCAATTTAAATACAGCGATTTTTACCCTTAAACAATTCCTAATCTTTGCAATCTTAATTCCAAACCCTAATCCCAACCCTAATTCAGAGATAAGATTAGAGGCGCCAGCATTAACAATAAACAAATAAAAAATGCCACGGTTTTCTAAATTTTATAGCAACTAGGTAAGCAACTGCCCAAACCGTAATTGCCCAAACACCCATCCCCAAAACAACGAAATAAAACAACATCTATAGGTTGCCAACACATATGGGCATATGACCACATTTTTAGCTGGGAATCTTAGTTCTTTAATTAAACTTTTTTGCCTCGCCATAGTGTCCGCCACTGACATTCACTACATAGGACAATTTTCTCTTCCGCATAAGTAAGAACAACTTTATACCATCAGACGATGGTCAAATTGGACCGTTGTAGCATTCTCAAAGAAGTTTTTAATCTTGGGACTCATCACCATCAAATCATCGGGTATCCAACGATCAGCAAATTTAGGAAAGGAATTATAAACCAGTCCTGCATCCAAACCTGCCACAAATGCACCTGAAAAATAGAATTATCAATTAATTACTTGATAAATTAATTATTTTTTCAACAATTTGGGTAAATAAATCACGTTCAGTCTTATACCTGACAAAGCTGTGAGGAATACAAGCGAAAGTGTTCCATGAGTATAGATGCGAAGATGACGAATGTTCTTGGTGTTGGCAAGCTATTGAAGGAATCAAAAAGTTAGTATAAAATAAATTTGCTGAGACGAGTCTGTATAGTAGATCTGTTTAAATTTCCCGTTTTGGTGGCATTGTAATTTGTAAACTAGAAAATGTCACGGAGGGAACTGTTTCCACTGTCAAGACGATCTTCTGCATATTCTTTGTACCAAGGCATATTTTAACACTGGGAGCATTTGGCCCCGCAGGCCCCACTAGTTAGTGTCTCAGACTGGGCCCTATAACCTTACCTTGAGTGACCAGCATCTTACTCTGGAGAGCCCACACTGGACCCTAATCTTGGATTTGGCCCTCCAATGTAAAACGTTTAAAATATGCACTGCTTTGTACTTATGCGCGTATTAAAATGAGCAAATTCTTAAAATCATAAAATCTTTACGTTCTTTCGGTTTGCATGGCGATGATATAATAAGTATGTTTAGGTTTGTACACAACACCACATTTCGATGGATCCTAAGCCCGGGATCCTCAGCAGTGACACCAAAAAACGTAAAATTGTTATTTTTCTGTAATTACTCTTTTGAATATTAAAAATACATTCAAAGTTTAGATGCATGACCTCTTGTGGGGGTAGGAGATGTGTCAACGCCTGCCAGAACATCAGTGCATAAAGTGCGAACGCTGACCCAAGATGAGCCGCCAGTCTGTACTGACTAACACGTGGTATTTGAGTTTTGCTAATCTTTTCCTCATCCAACCCACTTTTGACCATGTACCATCCAAGTAAACCCTAAAAAATATATCAATTGTATGAACTGTAATTGATATATAATTAAATATTAGAATGTGTTTACAAAAGACTTGTAACAACTTCCAACAAGTTGTGACAATGGTGTTATTTCCTCGTTAAGTTAATTGCTACATGGTTGTCGCTGACAATTTGTGATAACAAGGCACAACTTTAACGATTGTGTGATTAGAACTCGGGTAAATTAGCCTCTGTCACGAAGGCCAAAATCCTCCATTTTGGGGGTACTGTGTGCCCTCGTGGAAGATTCTAGACAATTCAAACAACGTGAAAAGCAACTTTTAAAAGTTGTAACTGTAATGTACCATTAATGTACCATTATACAAACAACTACAATACTAATACAGTATTGCTGCAAGTCTACTGCTGGTTTGTTACAACGTGTACGTTTTTACGTGTATATTTTTGTTGACATTGGCAAGACTTTGCCTTTGCATTGATGAGGAAGATTTATAGCGCAACAAGGTATGCTTTTATGAAAAAAGTCTATACAGAATGGATCCACGGGAGCCATCTCTTCCAATTGCAGTTTACCTGGAAAGCTAACAGTCCTCCATAAATAAATAACCTTGGTTTTAAAGATTTTGTGATCCATCCTTTGTACGCAAAGAAAACAGCGGGCAAGAAAAACACAGCGCCAATTGAGCGGCCCCACATTCTGTGTGCGTACTCCATGTAGAATATTCTCTTGAATTCCGATAATGTCATTCCTTCATTCAAACTATAAATAACAAAAGTCATAAATTTTAAATCAATTAAAATCAAACTTTCATTTACTGAACTACCATGTAATATAAGGTATGGTTTCATCCTGAAAATCAACTTCAAATACGAGAGACATAAGAAAATCATTTTGAAAAACGTAAAAACGCACAAGTTGTTAAAAGTCTGCAAACAAGTTGTTACAAATCTGTTCACAAGCTGTCAACAAGTTGTCTTCGCACTGCTTGTTCCCAGTTGTTGTAACAAGTTTGGAACAAGCCGTCAACAACTTGTAACAAGCTTGATGGCATTACCAGACTTGTCACAAGGTTGTTTTAACAAGTCTGATACAGCCATGATAAACAAGAATGCTACAAGGTTGACGACACAAGGTTGTAACAATACTGTTATATCATGACTATACAGTGGAACAACCTTGTAACAAGCCTGATAATATCAACAAGGTTGTTACAAGTGGTTAACAGCTTGTTCGAAACTTGTTGACAACTTTTGACAAGCAGTGCGAAGACAACTTGTTGACGGCTTGTTGACAAACTTGTTACAAGATGTGAGATTTTTGCGTGTCGGTAGTTTTGCAATTTCCGACCATCCCCCAAACAACGTGTAGAGTAGCCCCCAGGCGAAGGTGATGCGCGCGATTTGGCGTATATCGAAGCGGATAATAAAAAAGATGCATGCAATTTATTTTGGAAGAAAGGATCGAGTTGCCACTTATGAATGCCAAGAAAACAAACGATCGTCATGGACTTCAAACATTCTAATTTCAATAATCCCCTATTGGATGGTCTGTACCAGTGTAGGTAGTACCAATAATCTTGAAAGCTTCAAGGAGAAGGCTGTTCGTCGGATAGTTATAGTCTGAAAAGTTCACTAAATTCCCAACGAAGGGACTTCGCTCGAAATGTCGAAGTTCTCCTTGTATTTTCTCAGGTAGTTGCATCTCCAGGGATGCCGGAACTGGGGGGGGGGCAGGAGGGGCAGCCGCCCCGTTGCCCTTTACCAGGAGGGGCAAGGCCAAATAAAAATAATAGTTGGTTTCAGGTTTCCGACCGAGCTGTCAAAAATATGACCGACCATAAACGTCATAAACATTTTATTCACATTTCCCAGTAGAGTCATCAGGCTCACTTGTCTAAAAATTATTTTGTTTGCTTATAATTTAATCATTATCTAGTCATGTTAATCATAGTTTTACACAAAGAACAGTTAAATATTAAAAAAATATTAAAAACGTACATTATTCTGGCATGGCAGCTACGGCTGAAAAAAGACGAAAACGCCTTGATGCGTTTGTTTCTAGCGAAACACATGTAGCTCGCAGGTGATCCCGTTCATGTATACTTGAGATAAAATATTTTTTTAAATAAAATGTTTTTCTGACCTACCTACCTGATATAAAACATGGCTGTGAAACCTGAAACCAACTACTATTTTTATTTGACCCAAGGGGGGCAAAGGTGCCCTTTCAATTTAAAGGATTGCCTTAGCGAAATAGCGAATTGTCAGAAATGTTAGTGCAATTCTTTTACGAATTTGCTTCAGAAAACGCAAGAAAAGCAGTCATCGAGCTTCAAGAATAGCACAATCGCCTGGTGGAGAACCCCCGAAGTTCAACTCCCGATGTTTTGCAAACATCTCTTCGTATATATCAATTCAAAAGTGCCCTTTCACGAAAATCTGCCGCCCGCCCCCCCCCCCCCCCCCCCGTTCCGGCATCCCTGTGCATCCCTATCAATCCGAAGCTTTCTTAATGCCCTGTTGACGTACTATTTATACTCGGGAAAATTTTGATATTTCTTGAACTCGTCTTCCCACTCTTGTTGTGTTCTTGGAGGTTTCATTCCCTTGATGAGATGCCAGTCAACCATTGAGAGACCAGACTCTGTCAACCTCGTGACACCACCTAACACCACTGCTCCATATACCATACCACTACATCCAAGCAGCCAGTAACCTTCAAATAACAACACTTTCACTCAAATGTGGGGGTGTGAATGGGCTTAGAAGGGTAATTGCCAAGTTTTTTTATTGACACATATCTGACAAAATATCAGTTATGTGATAGAATTGATGCCCAGAGAGGTCCATTAGGATCTTCTAATGATGTACTGATCCACAGTGTACTTTCATGGCACATGTGTTCTAATAAAACTTAAAGTAGCTGAGGTTTTTTGAAAGAAGTAGGCAGCTTATGTTGGTCCACTTGGGTAGTCCAACTTTAAAAATTCAGACCATCTGAAATGGAATTCCCAGATGTCTTTTTGAAGATTGTGTTATGTTATCTAGTAAATATTTATAATGAAGTATATTGTGAAAAATCTGTGTTTTAAAATCCAGAAGTCTTTCGCCCGATATCTCTGTGGTGAAGAGGAAATATTTTGGGTTATAATTTTGAGAAACAACGGGTGATTGTCTACAATTAGGCGGCGAAATTTACCAGGTGCCAGCTTCTATTGGGAACCTGATGGCATGATGATCACGACCATGTCATGGTGGTCAGTGATGAAAACAGTGTTGAATATATAAGTGTACATAAAATTTGCATGCAGTATGTGCACGGCAAGCTAGATCTCACATGTATCATGAGCATAACTTGGTCATGATGATCGACTTTTGCAGCCAATTGCATGGAACTCATGGTTTAAGAAGAAAATGATCTGATCAAGGAGCATTTTTGCACAATTAGTATGTTATCTGATTATATTATGAGCAACAGTGTACAAACCTATAATTTTTCTAGCTGTTTCACTTCGAACATAATCTGTTGTGTTGACTGTTGTGTACCATTTGCGAAGCTGAGCAAGTCTGTTTCCTATTGACTATTATTACAGGACATAAACAGGTTAAAAAGGAGTAATAGGGATTGATCTTCAAACAGTTATTTTGTAGATGCCAAATGTTAAACTTTGATTATAAAACCAAACCATACATACCAATGTTCTCCCAGTTAATCTTGAAATAATTGACGTGCAACTAGAATATCCTCGGCTGCTAATCTAGTAGATATGTAAGGATGTTACATTATGAAAACTAACCAGGGTGCACTCTTGGTTCGAACCCAAGTTAGCCACATTTACACTTGTATAACTAACCCAGTTTAGAGTTACCAGGTTTAGTTTTTGTAATGAAAATAGGGTTCACTCCATGGTGGGAGCCACACCCCAAAACATACAGATCTCTGGATACACTTCTATAGGTTATAGTAGACAGCAATACAAAATAAAAGATAGCCATCAGAAAAGTAATTAATAAGGTAGGAAAACTAACTTTCTACCCTGCAACCTACTCTCTGAATACTCTGATACTCTTGGGATTAAAATTGTTACAAAAACGAGAAGGATCTGACAATTCCTAGCAAAATACTGCCTTTGCCAGAGCGGTTATTGAACACAAAGGGCAGGCTTGACATGTCAGATTCTTCTCCTTCAGATTCAATTACTATACTAGTGCTGACTCTCTTCCACAGTCCCTCGACAAGGCGGCACTTGTGGGTTGGAACAATAGCACAGAATAAAGATCAGTACCAGAAGGGCCACTCAGCTTTGCAAAGTGTCACCATTTTTCTATGCAAAAATATGCAGTTGACTGGCCAGAAGGCGGGGCCTTCAGCCAATACAGCGCGTTTATTGGCCAGAAAATGTAATCGACTGGCTAGGAAGATGGCGGCCAGGGTGACAGAAACTTCAAAGCTTCCGACATATTAAGTGGCCCTTCTGTGTGCCTTATTCTGTGACAATAGAATGCAAAGGTCCATGGGAATGCTCTAGACCTATCAATGCATTCCCATCATTCAATGTGGGATGAGTGCTACTGGGGATGAGCCATGTACCTATAGTGCACCTGGGCAACATGAGAATCTGATTAATATTCTTTTGTTTTGCCAGAGCAAAAGCCAAATGAGGTCACATGGGAATGCATTAAATGACGTCACATGGAACGTATTTATTTTGCACAAAAACAAAATATATGAATAAAATTATTACCTGTCTGCGCAAAAGTCCTTGGATTATCGGGATAGACCGCAAACAGCAGCTGTTCAAAATCATTCTGATTCAAGAAAAAAGCGAAAATACCCGATGAAAATCCGAGAAACGTGCACTCGAAAATTTCCGTTTATATTATTTTTCTATTTAAATGAGCGACCGCATAGATCATTTTGTGCGGGCTCGTAAACAATATGGTTGCCAACATGTGAAAATATGATTTTAGTTTTAAAATTCGGTTTTGTTGAGTATTTTGTCGCTAATAATCTTTGAATATTGGAGTATCTATTGTTTTAGTATTTCGAGGGCAATTTTGAGCATTTTGCTTTTTATATCATTTTAAACTAACCTATAAACTTCTAAAATTACGAGGCAAATATACGATAATTTTGTTTTATTAAAATGGAGAATGATAAAAACGTTGATCACGAAGAAATCAAAGAACAGGAGAGTGCAAAAAGAGCTATTGAAGAAGTCGACGACGATAGTAAAAATATAGATGAAAGGAACAAAAAATTAAAATCTGAAAATACAAACAAGACAGACCATGACCCAGACCCAATGACTTGTGATCTTGTCGAAAATGATAAAAGTGAAAAAACTGATGAGATAAATGTTGAGAAGAAAGAAGATGGTGGTCAAAAGAAGGTCTTTCTGTTTCTCTCATATCATTGTAATAATGCACCATCAATGTTTATAACCCTCAGAGGGGTATGGGGAGGGGGTCAGGCACATAGCGATTATAAATAACACTAGAGGAGGCATCAAGTTTAAAAATTGGGAACGCAGCTAATGGGGGGGCAAATTCAAGTCCCGGATATAAAATTGTGCTCTCATTGGCTGATTTGAAACTCGTCACCAATGGGAACACGAATACACATCCGGGACTTGAATTTGTCCCCCAATAGTCGCGTTCCCTTTTTTTTACTGAATTAAGATTACAATGCCTCCTCTAGTGTTATTTATAATTTAATAATGATTTAATTTAAATCATTAAATTAAATCATTAAATTAAATCATTAAATCATTAAATCATGATTGTGTTTGCACCCTCTGCAAATTTACCTGAATTTTACTTGAATTTGTCCCCCAATAGTCGCGTTCCCTTTTTTTTACTGAATTAAGATTACAATGCCTCCTCTAGTGTTATTTATAATTTAATAATGATTTAATTTAAATCATTAAATTAAATAATTAAATTAAATCATTAAATCATTAAATCATGATTGTGTTTGCACCCCCTGCAAATTTACCTATAGGGAATTCCATTGTGTTTGCACCCCTTGGACTATTGTGTTTCATTATGGCGTTGCTAACCTTGGAAGGGTCGAGTTTTTTTTGTCCAAAGTTCAATCGACCGCAATAGGAAACTTTACTGGATTTATTTGTAAGGATACAGGAAGGATTAGAAAAAGAGATCTAAAAGGTTTAAATCTGGGGCCGGTTGTTCAAAGGTGGGTTAGCGCTAACCCTCAGTTAAAATTTAACCAGCTGTTTTGGTATTTGTATTTCTGCACTTCTGTTTATTTCACAAGTTCAGAGAAATAAACTCTTATAGACAAGTGCTTGTCAGGAAGTTTGCTTTGAATTTTAGGTTAACCTAGGGTTAAGTTAATCAACTTTCGAACAACTGGCCCCTGGTGTTCAACCTGTCACTCTGTCAGCAATCCTCCCTTGGCAGGTCATGCACAATCCTGGGCGTATTTCATGCAATCAATACACCAAGGCAAACTTGCATTGTCATAAGGGTACAAAATGTTCAGATCACATACAATGAAATGACAAAGATTGCATACATTATCCATTCTGTGCCAATGCTTTCCCCTTGATGAGTAAAATTGTCTGGTGTTAGACAGAGTAAGGTAATAAATAAAGTTGGGTGCAGGCCAGGACAACATTGCCACTTAAAAAGTTAATAAAAAAGATCTGATTTGCTTAAAACAATTTTGTTGGACTAAACCTTTTACATAGAATGTGTACACCTATTGGTAACTTTGAAATTATAATTTATTTAAAGGTTAAACCAAAAATAAATTATAGCAAGAAAAAGAAATGTGTGCTATTGCTATCTTATTGTGGAAGTGGCTACAATGGCATGCAAAGGTTGGACAATTATAACTTTAATTTTTTGCATTTATAATGCTGTACCTGTATGCTGTACCTGTACAGTATATTAATCTTTAAATAAAGTTCTTTACAAAATTGATCACCCAGTACAACAACCCTTCAAATCGTCTGGTTTTAGACCTTCAGAGTTAAAGCTAGGTCATTTGAGTAGGTTGCTCAACCAGATATAATGGACAACTTGTATGTTAGGCTAAATTTTAATCTATAAGTAAAGAGAAGGGAATAAAACACAACAGTTAAAAAGAACATAATGGAATTAGTAAAGTTTCAAAATATGGTTGCAAAATGTTGTGAAATACAGAAAATATAGCCTTGCAAAGTTTGCATATTTTCAGTATATTTGTATTACGTGCGGAAATTGTTACCATTTCCGGCTCAAAAATGGTAACAATTTCCGCACGTAATACAAACATACTGAAAATACGCAAATTTTGCAAGGCTATATTTTCTGCATAATATATTTACAACATTTCGTAAACCAAATTTTGAAATTTTACTGATTTTAGTAAGTTCCTTATGGGAATTTACTTTTTTCCCCCTGAATAAAAAATTAGTCTAACATGCAAGTTGTCTATTGCTTGTAATGGGTTATTACCAGATTCCCCCCACCCAAAAAGTATGTCATGTTTTCATATCATAACAATGTACTGCTAAAATGGCAAACTATTATCAGCTAATTTTAGCAGAATTCATGCAGGGATGGATCCAGCATGATCTGGTAGGGTTCTGCCAGCTCTGGTGCCGAGTTGTAAATCCATCCCTGTAGAATTATATGTTAACTGATCAGATGTTGCCATTCTCAAGATATATCACAATATTAGGAATGTAGTCATATTCTTGAATGTTTTGATATAATATACAGTATGACACATTTTGGGGGCAAGAGAATGCATGGACTAGATAGATGGTAACCATTAAATGTACACATTGTTGCTTTTATAAAATGAAAGATCATCTGGCATTAGACAGAAAATAACAACGAATGGTGGATAAATTTCCGTAGTGACTCACTGTACATGTACAAATGGGTTAGAGACATTTCCTTTCATTGTTGCCAAAAGACTGTTTAAAAAAGTACAAAGATATTAATGTTATTTCAAATTAATCGCCTGCAGGAATCCTGGTGTAAAGACGATTGAGGAAGATCTTACAAATGCTTTATTTAAAGCAAGAGCAATTTCTGAAGATGCATCAAGAAATTATGGAAAGGTTTGCCAAGTTAAATTTTGGACAAATATATTGCCAGGGACACATTGTTGAAATAATGCATTGCCTTGTCAATAACTTATAAAATAAAGGTCCTCATAGGCTCATATCTTGAATTACAAGATGGATTGATAGAACTTTTATTCAGAAATTAATATAAAGAATAAGATGTCATTAGGGTAGCTTCTCTGTTTACAAGATTTGATTTTTTAGATGTCTTTTCAAAGATGTGCAAGAACAGACAAAGGTGTTTCAGCTGCTCGTCAAGTTGTTTCACTTAAGATAAGTTTTGAATATTGGTTTAATTACATGTAAATTCATTAGCAATTAATTCCCCGCACTTTCCACCTTGACAAGAAAAATTGTCTTGCCTTAGACAAACTAAAACAAAACAGTAGGCCTACTAGGCCATGCATCTATAGGCATATTGTAGTCCTAAACAGGTTAACAATGGACCATTTGCATTATAGACTAAATTTTGGTCTAGACAAAAATTTCATCACAGCTTGAAAGACCATCACAAAATTAGTAATATTCTAAAGTTTCGTTGTGGAATGTTGTAAAATGCGGATAATATAGCCTTGCGAAGTTTGCCGTTTTTCAGTCATTTTGTATTACGCACGGGAAATTGACAGCCCAATCGGGTGTTGGGGCATCAATTTCGCGTTTGTAACACAAAATGACTGAAAATTGCAAATTTCGCAGGGCTATATTATCCGCATTTTACAACATTTCGCAACGAAACTTTGGAATATTACTAATTTTGTGATGCTCTTTGAAGCTGTGATGAATTTTTTGTCTAGACCAAAATTTAGTCTATAATGCAAATGGGTCCATTAGAGACATGGAAATTCCCTTTCAGCAAGTAAAATCATCAACCATTATACTGCGTACTGAGTAGGATAACAAAATAGGCCACATTAGGGAACATTGACATTGTAACTTGGAGATAATCTGCACAATTATAAAATTCTGCTGGTACAGTAAAATAGATTTATTCTCGATTGATCTTGTTTTCAGCACATGGTACCATTCAAGGAGTTACTTCCTGATATTAACAAACATTTAGAACCAAAAATTAGAGTGTTTGGTAAGCTTCAGTAATTTATTTTATATATTTTATTTCTCTCTATCCTCCCAAGTTTTCTTTGAGGATTTTTCTGGGAGGACTACTGTGCACTACCTCCCAACGCGTGCACCAGAACCTTTAAACACGGGTTCCCTGGGTACGAGGTTGCAGTTAAACTATTTTTTAATGTTTTATTTCCGATCTTCCTCAAAATCCTCATTGTTTTCATTCTTGCTTTTCTTTTATCTTTATTCATTCTTTCATTCTTAATATGTTTTTCCTTCTTTCTTTGAAACAACATGCTTTAATTTTCATATCCCCAGCTTTGAAGCAAGTCACTCGTGGATTTGATTGTAAAACTAGATGTTCATCAAGAACTTATGAATACATTTTGCCAACGTTTGCGTTTTCCCCAACCTTTGCAGTAAGTTACGTTCACTGTTTACAACACAACAAATTGTGAAATGTATAAATTCATTTTCATATTACTATTGTATTGACAAGCTGTAGGATTCATTAAAATTATTTGTGTCTGCGAGCAAAATTGTGCCTGTAAAATTGCATGATATGTTTGGGTCTTTGTCACTTTGACTTTGAGAGGTAAATATTGTTATGTTTGTGATGTTACTCTGAGTGCATATCCACACCGGGCAAGCTTGAAAAATATGCCTGACCACGGACACGGTGGGAATCGAACCTACTGTACGATAAATATTGTTAGTCAGGATTCTATACAGCTATAGGTGCATGTATAAAAAAAGGTAGTCGAACTTCAGCGCGCTATTGTACGTGAATTACTCGGCGTGTGAACATTTTTTTTTCATATTCGGAAAGATCAGGCTTTTAGCTATTGAATGACATGTTTTTCATGTCAAGTGGAGAAAAAATAGGCAAGTACGAGTCCGATAAAAAATGTTAGTCAGAATCGCATATTTTCACCTCAGTGCCTAATTAAAGCAGTGCATAACAAACGAACTTGTCGTAGCTTAGCCAAGATTTATTCCTGCTAGCTTAATAATAATTATGAACATGTGCATGGTTTATTGAGTGAATATTCATCAACTTAAGTCCCAAAGGGGGTTAATTTTCAATTGTTTTAGACCCAACTCTCAACGGTGAAAATATGCGATATGACTAACATTTTTTATCGAATTCGTATTTGCTTATTTTTTATCCATTTTGTGTGAAGAACATATCATTCAACAGCTAAAAGCCTGATCTTTCCGAATATGAAAATATCGCGTTCATACGCAGAGTGATTCAGGTACAATAGCTCGCTGGCTAACAAGATTTTGCCTGCAAAAATTGAAAAGGTGCGTACAAGCTGCGATCATTGGCGATTCATTGTAACAATATAAAGGTAGACAAATACAGTATACATGCATATGTATGCGACCTAATTTTTCATTTCATTTTTTAACGATTCTTTTCAGCATACAACAAGGGATTTCAGAATTACAAGTAAAATGTCCATTCCTACTATTGTGTATTGTGACTTTTTCTCAAATAATAAAGTAAATAACCCAAGACGTTTATGCGAGTTAACCTTTTTTCGTTTAAAGATGAAATTTTAAACGAACTAAAACTAGTTCTAAAGAAATACGAAGGAACAAAGAATTTTCATAATTTTACCTCTGGCAAGTAAGTAACCATCAAGAGAGAACATTTATGTCACGTTTTAAACAGCAGGCGTTTGGAACAAGCGTCCTTTTTGGAACAGTACTCAAATGGATAATTCCAACTATACACAAAATTTTGATCTGGACAAGAAGAACGACAAATTGTCGACATTTACAACATTTAGCAACCAATGTTTGTAGTTTTAATAATTCTAAGACGCTCATTGTAGCTGTTGTGTTGGATTTCGTTTTTCTTGCCTTGATTAAAATTTTGTCTGTAACTGGAATCACCCGCTCTCCCGCTTTCATTTTTTCACACGAGAATTCGTACAGTAACAGGATGTTAGGCAGAAAAAAGTTTTGTCCGGGAAAATTGGGAAAGTTTTTTTGACCGATCAAAGTCCGTGTGTAGGAATAAATAGTGTTTTTTTCCAACGTGTTTCTCCTTAGATGCAAACAACGGTAGCTTGGTTTTGTACATTTCATTTCTGGTGAATGAACACTGAAAAATGCACCCGATGGTACTTCGTTTTGTATATTTCATTTCCGGTGAATGAACACGGATGCACACCGATTACACTTTGTTTTGTACATTTCATTTCAGTGAATACACACCCAATATGAATGAAACGCGATACATTTTAAGAAAATAGTTAATGGGAAAAAGTAAATAAAACGTTCTTTGATATAATAATATAAAATCAAACGCAATGCACTTTGTCATTAGAAAAAATGAAAATCTTCCAGTAAGACCCAGTTGGGAAAGCCCCTTAGCTACTTCAATTGGGAAGAGTCCGTCAAATGGACAGTATACGGGCTAGCTAACACCCTGATGACTGTAAAGGTCACTTCAGCTGTATCGTAACGCGCCCTCTCTTCGTTTCACATGTAATCTACTATTGACAGAAATTTGTTTCTTGACAGAGATTTTAAGGAGGAAAGTGCCAAACGATATATCATCCGTTTTCAGGTGGTAAGGAAGACATTTATCCAATTAAAAATACGACAAGTTGAATTGAAATTTTTTACAGTTTTATAATTGTTCCTTAATATGGCAGTATTATGCCAGGAACATTGTTCAGTTTATCACTTTAGTTACCAAATTTGGTGTGCGTTTCCCCCACTAAAATAAAATTGAGTGTCTTCAGTTTAATATTTTGGCTTCGCAATGATAACGGTTTCATTACATTAATTGCTTTCAGGCAAGTGAACCGTTTTTGGAAAGGAACATGGAGTTTTTGGTTCTACAAGTTCAAGGTCAAAGTTTTATGCAGCATCAAATCAGGAAAATGATAGGTCAGTTTTAAACTTCTCTGAAGCATAGACAGGTCAATTATCCCATTGTGGTATAATTGGCATATCGATATGTGCAAGCAAACATAATTTCATGAGAAAATCTGTTAGCGTCCGGCCTACGAACCATGCATGTCTATAAATTTTAGTTAGTCATGCAATCATACTGTATTATATATAAGATTCTTCATGATGTTAACGTTCATATTCTTCAGTAATCTGAAAACTTTAATGATATTTGGGGAAGAAGTTATTTCGCTTGCCTCAGAGTGATAAAACTTAACAAAGCAACGGTTTTACTAATATACTAACCCTATTCCAAGTACTAACCCTAACCTAACCCTATATACTGCAAGTTTGTTTCTAAACCAATAATGAAGAAAAAAAGTTATGACGAAATGTCATTCTGCATGAGGTCAGCGAACCGACCTTTCCCGATATTTGGTGAGAAAAATGACTTAAAGTTTATGTATAAATGAACAGGTTTCATCAGTCATGATTTCACTTGTGTTTTTTCATTAACTACACACGCAAAAATCTAACATCTTGTAGCAAGTCTGACAACAAGCCGTCAACAAGTTGTGTTCGCTCAGCTTATTTGTCCCAACAACTTGTAACGACCTTGTTGATATCATCAGACTTGTTGCAAAGTTGTTCTAACAAGTCTGATACAGGCATGATATAACATGCAATATTGTTACAACCTTGTGTGGTCAACCCTGTAACATTCTTGTTATATCATGACTGTATCAGACTTGTTAGAACAACCTTGTTGTTAACAAGTCTGATAATGCGATCAAGCTTGCCACAAGTTGTTAACAGCTTGTTCCAAATTTGTTACAACAACTAGGAACAACCAGTGCGAGCTTGTGAACAGATTTGTAACAACTTGTTTATAGACAGACAGACAGACAGACAGACAGACAGACAGACAGACAGACAGACAGACAGACAGACAGACAGACAGACAGACAGACAGACAGACAGACAGATAGACAGATAGACTTACAAACAGACAGACAGACAAGACAGACAGACAGACAGACAGACAGACAGACAGACAGACAGACAGACAGACAGACAGACAGACAGACAGACAGGCAGGCAGGCAGACAGGCAGACAGACAGACAGACAGAC
>CACRXK020005783.1:566-27013 GCA_902702795.2 Paramuricea clavata
GGGGCACGGGCCGCCTGTGCCCCCCCCCCCCTGGTTCCTACGCCCCTGAAGCGAACACAACTTGTTGAGAATTTTAAATTCTTACATCTTTTGTCTTTCAGGGCCCGCTTTCTGTCCATTCAGCCCTTTTCAAGTTATACCATACAACCGGGTTCCTCCCACACAATTCACCCACGACGATCCAAACGGCGCAGAATTCAAGAGTTGTTCTTTAAGAAAAGCTTGGGCAAAATTTCCAGATAACGCTACAGAAATGCCTGAATGGTTGGATGAAACTGACGTTGATTTGAAAGTTAATCGTACAGGCAACATCTTGTGTTTTAAAGTATGTAAACTTAACACTAATTGAAACACCAGGTGGAAATCGAATTCTATAGTTTGAGCAATTAGTAAGCTTTCTTTAATAAGAATATCATGGTTAGAATAAGCTGTAGTAATAATTTTAAAGTCACTTGGATCAATTGGATGACCAGCTTCTCTAGAATGATCTGCATGAAATACTTGATTTTGAAACACACAAAAGAGGTTCGCCAGTCAAAGCCGAAATTCCGCAATGCTCAGAGAAACTATGTAAACTCAAAGGCACAGTTCAGCCTTTTGAATGATGGTTTTTAAGGCGCATTTCAGCCCTTTTAATAGACCTTTCACTTTTGAGTGAAATTTTGATCTAGATATGCATGCCTGGACAAACGTTTCACCACAGCTTGAAAGAGTTAAAGAGCATCACAAACTGATTAGTAATATTACAAAGTTTCGATGCTAAATGTTTTAAAATGCGGATAATAAAAAAACGGCAAACTTTGCAAGACTATATTATCCGCATTTTACAACATTTCGCAACGAACTGGACTGAATACTAACTTTGTAATGTTCTTTCAAGCTGTGGTGAAATTTTTGTCCAAGCATATGTAGATCAAAATTTCACTCATAAGGGGAAAGGTCTATTGAAAAAACTAACCCGGAAAATCAATGGACCATTTGCATTATAGACTAAATTTTGATCTAGACAAAACTTTCATCACAGCTTGAAAGAGCATCACAAAATTAGTAATATTCCAAAGTTTCGTTGCGAAATGTTGTAAAATGCGGATAATATAGCCTATATTATCGGCATTTTACAACATTTCGCAACGAAACTTTGGAATATTACTAATTTTGTGATACTCTTTCAAGCTGTGATGAAATGTTTGTCTAGACTTGTTTAGATCAAAATTTAGTCTATAATGCAAATGGTCCATTAATTCAAGATCAGGAAACTCGATGTTTTTAACAATAAAAATGTTTTAAAATGTTAAACATGTACACATTGAGTTTGTTGATCTTGAATTATGCCATCATTCAAAAGGCTGAACTGTGCCTTTGTTTTTTAGATGGAAATTTTGGGTGCAATGTTTACACATTTATTAGATCTAACCCGAAGCAGTTGCGATAGGCCCCCTGCCGGTTCTGGCAGAAATCTACGGCCCCGGCTAGTCTGTTGGTCCGTCAGTTTGTTTGTTGGTTTGTTCGAAATCATAAGCCTTGGCATCCATTTATTAAAAAATCGTGCGTGTCTTCGTGCTTGTGGTCAACCTTGCCGTTTCCGTGTATGCTCTAGCCTCTAGGGCACCGCACCGAAGCACTGTGGTTTTTTCATAATTTATGAATATTCTGCTCATTAATATTCCTGATCATTGGGGCTTTTCAGTGACCGACTACATAAAGCATTACGCTTACTCATATTACCTACACGGGTAAAAATTGATCAGGTTGTTCGGCGTTGTTCAAACAGGAGTGAACAATGTTGTGCTGCACCCCGTGAACAATATTGTTAACAAGTTGTTCAACCATCAGTACTGTTGCAAGTTGTTAACATGATTGTCAACAAGTTGCAACAATGTTGATGGTTCAACAACTTGTTAACAATATTGTTCACGGGGTGCAGCACAACATTGTTCGCTCCTGTTTTGAACAACTTGCATCAACATGATGATTTTTACGCGTGTACTTAGCCTAGATTATCTTTACAACAATTGTGATATTACTCTATCCTAATTATTTTCATCCTAACCTGATCGGTCGGTCAACTTTCCCTGTAAGAAGAAACCGTGGGGCCCGGAAAAAACCCACGGCTTTCTGCAGAGCGTTGACAGACTCTTCTCATCATGAGTCCGTAGCGAGAATCGAACCCACGAACTCAGAGGTGAAGGCGAACGAATGCCAAGTGCGCTCGAGTTATTAATTACTTTCACATTTTTATTTAGTGGAAAAGAGATGTTCCCCACTTGCAAGGAACGATAATTACGTTCAATCTCAAGTGCGACCAAGGTTCAGGTAGATTCGAATCAAACTGTCTGCGAGCAAAAGTTCTTGGGCAGTGGAAATCAGGTATGCAGGATCCATAATGTGCGGATGTGATAATGGACTTTTATCTCACTTACATGCCAGACTGCCCTCCTAGTCTTCCAACTCTCCTTAATCTCTTCCTGTTACGTATCTATACCTTCTCAATATTACTTCTCTCACCTTCTCTGCAATGTCTACCACACCACATCTTCTTCTGATCTCTTCATTCCATAATGTCTCTGACCAGCACTCCTTCATCTCTTTTTATTACGTGTCCATATCATCTCAACCTTGCTTCCCTCACCTTCTCTGCAATGTCTACCACACCACATCTTCTTCTGATCTCTTCATTCCATAATGTCTCTGACCAGCACTCCTTCATCTCTTTTTATTACGTGTCCATATCATCTCAACCTTGCTTCCCTCGCCTTCTCTACAATGTCTACCTCCCCATATCTTTTTCTGATTTTTTCATTTCATAATGTCTCTAGCCAGCTCTCCTTCATCTCTTCTTATTACGTGTCCATACTATCTCAACTTTGCTTCCCTCACCTTCTCTGCATTGTCTACCACCCCACATCTTCTGATCTCTTCATTCCATAATGTCTCTGACCAGCTCTCTTTCATCTCTTCTTATTACCTATTCATACTATCTCAACATTGCTCCCCTCACCTTCTCTGCAATGTCTACCACTGCACATCATCTTCTAATCTCTTCATTTCATAATGTCTCTGACCAGTTCTCCTCCGTGGCTTTTCATTTTATGCGTCCACACTATCTCAAACTTGCTTCTATCACCTTCTCTGAAATAAAGAATTTAAGATCTACAACGTGACCAGTTCAACGAAGCGATCTGAATTTCAGCTCAAGAATGTGCTCTAAGCAATTTGATTACTGTAATAAATATTTGACGCTTTTTCAAATAGCCTTATGAACTTCTAAGTGTGACTAAAGCGATGCAATGTTTGCTGTAATTTCGATTTTAAGTAACACTCTTTGGTCGCAATAAGCTTTCCAGTTTCATGAAAGACGTGACAATGCTTAGTTTAAAGTTGTGTTGAAAATGACAAAGCCGTTGAGAATATTCCTGGCACATCGAATTATGCACGGTTTTTGTCTTGAATGGCAAATTTCTCACTGTTTTTTTTGCAAGCGCGTTCGTTAAGCCGGCCGCGTTCGCAGATCTTAAACTTTCTTATGTCTATCACACCACATCTTCTGGTCTCTACATTCCATAATGTCTCTGATCACTTAAAATTTCCATTATTGTTATTATTACGATGGTGATGATGATAATGATTATGATGATGATGATATCCGATTTTAACATCCACTTTTAGTAAAACCTTTGACATGTTTGGTTGCAAACTGGTGGTTAAGTTTCGACCGTAAGGGCTGGTCAAACTGTAGCGATAATAATCTTTTTATCATTGGATTTTATCGAAGTCGCCGCCGTGAAAAACGTCACTCTGCCCATTTCATCTTTTTACTTGAATATGCAAGATGCTGTAGCTCGATACCAGTATCTAACAGGCAAAGCGGTGATTGCAAGATAGGCAACTGGTCGGTGTCTTTGGACAGGTATAATATTTAATGAACAAGCCTTCGTTGGTACTTAAATGCAACCACCTGAAAACTATAAGGCGAATTTGGACGTTTCAAGCAAAGATCCTTTTCCTGGAGTTACTAGCAGGGGTCGGAAAATTACATGAGCTTTTATACTAAGAATATAAACAGGGAACACGTGCCCCCCACCCCCCAACCCCCTCGCAAATTTTTTCAGGGATCAAAAGTACCCTTTTCTGTGTTGAAAAGTGCCCTTCTTGTGCAAGCTAATGTTGCTGTAAATACTATATTAACATCGAAAGTGCCCTTTATTTTAATATTAAGTATGCCGGAAACATGGCCGGAAATTTTTTTCTGAAGACCATTGTTCATTTTGAAATTGGTTAATTAAAATATTCCACACACAGATACGGAGGCTTAATGGTTAAATGGTTTATGTACATATAAGCACAATTTAAAATATTTGTTGTCGTTACCCAGCAAGATAAACGTTATAGAAACTCATTATGGGGTGTAATGTCATGCTCATGACATTTGCATATCAAACGAAGTGGAATATATCGGAAAGGGAGTGACTTACAAGTATTCTACCAAAGAGATCCAGGTGATCTCGTGTTCGTATTTTAGCCAATCAGCGCTCAGAAAGGGTTGTCTGAATAGAAATCCATTTTGATGTATTCAGTCAATTATATCTTTCGTTATTCTTTATGAAACTAGTTGAAATTTTGTAATTATGTTTGGTTATGAGAACTCTAGCTCTGACAAAAATATGGAATCGAAATAAAGTATATTACAGGAGATATTCAGTTGTTTTAATCATAAAATGGATTTCTATTTGGCAACTAGTGCCAGTACTTTTCCGCGTATCAAGATCATCTGGATCATATAGCCATTTGAAGTGATCTTTGCAATGCAATAAACAAACGATTGGGTGGAACTTCGTGTCATAAGCACCTTGATCAGGTTTTGGAAAAGGGGGCTTGACTTACTTCTGCAGGGGGGAATATAGCTTCCCTAACCCTCTGTCCCGCCGCCTAAAAGACTAAGTACGGTATTATACTAGCTATCTTTCACCAAATATTTTGTTTTCACCAAAATATCGCAAGCGCAGTCTTCGAGTACCTGTTGTAGTTTAACGATAAAGAGCAAAGCCCAGCAAATAACTTTAAAACCAAACATAATAAAAGTAAAAATTTTAATTAGCTAACGTTTCGTTGTTTACAATACAACATCTTCAGAGCAATCCAAATTAATTTACAGGGTATGGTATATATATTTACAAAATAATGGTTTAATATTACAAAAACGGTTACATAATTTGAAAGAACAAATGAATAGAAAGAAAGGAAAACAACTTATCAGCAACTACCGGGTGTCCCAAAAAAAAGTACTCCTGTTTGATTTATAATAACTTCTAAACAAGTAAAGCTATCAAACAGAAATAACTTGTATTACATATAGAAAGGACTAACTTAGATTTTGATATATTACAGTTGTATTTACTTAAAAATTCACCGAGATATTAATGTTCAAAATCGGGAGCATATTTTGGGATGTGTCTAAAATTAGCGAAAATCGGCATATCAAATATAACTCCAGCGTTTGTTTGTTTAATGACATATCAGGCTAACTTGTATTTCAACGAATTGCCGTTAGGGTTTGTATAAGGGATATGGCGTAGATTTAGACATCTTAACATGCATGTAAGTCTTAGCTCATGTCATTGTTTCCTGAAATATGAATGTTCGAAATTATGCAAGTATTTAATAGGTCTTTAGCCTACAAACTTAAAGGTTCATGAAAGACCACTAAGGCAGGCGCTTAAATTTTTCTTAAATTAAATAGCCTAATTTTTTTATGTTTTTCATGGGTTAAAAACAGAGTTGATTATTTCTCGGTTAGAGCAGGATGAATAATATTCTTATTATGAAGGAAATAATATTGGTTTTTGCAAATACACATCACAGTATCGACGCTACTATTTTGTTACGTTTTGTTCCAAAAATGTTGGATGTCTCTGGGGAGTTGCTTGTTATGATTTATGGAGTTGTATGGTTTGATTGTATTTCATTCTCAGTTTATTCTGAACTTAACAAGATAAACAAGATTAAGAAAAGGCAAAAGAGTTTGAGTTTTCTTAACAAGATTTCAGAACTTCGAAGAAGTTAGAAGAGCTTCACAATTCTATTGTGACAGCATGCCCTAATTCAGAACTACGAACGCGGATATTCATGACGACCTTCGCAATGCAGTGGTCTCATGAAATAAGGAAACGTATTCGTGCTAGGAACACATACACACGGATTTCGGACAAATAAATCTTGCTTGTATTTTGTAGATAATAATACTTTGTTTCATAATAAACAATTTGTCAAATGTCATTTATTTACTGGTAATAGTGCATGTTTCAGTCGGGCAAATGTTGATTAATATTTGATACGCCGTTTTTTGCATATTTCAGACACATCCAGAAATATGCTCCCGAGTTTAAACATTAATATATATCTCAGTGAATTTTTAAGTTAAATACAACTCTAATATATCAAAATCTAAGTTAGTCCTTCCTCTATTTGATGCAATGTATTTCTCCTTAAAAGCTTTACTTATTTAGAAGTTATTACGAATCAAACCGGAGTACTTTTTTTTGGGACACCCGGTAGTTAATAAGTAAAGATTAATGTTAAGTGCAGGGTTAGTATAGTTAAGGTTAATACTACATAACTAAAATAACTCAAGTGGGGTAGATCTAATATTAGCATTAAGGACAGGGTTAAGTTGAGAAATTAATAGGCTTTCACGGATAAGAAGATACCACTCAGAAGTGCCTGATAATAGAATTTTGAAATCAGAAGCGGAGACTGGGTGTTTGTGCATGTGTTTGTGAGCGAGTATACTAGACATGGTTGAGATAGAGCGTTCTTTTCCAGTCAAAGGCGAGACTCCCATATGCTCTGAGATACGTGTGTGAATGTGTCGGCGTGTTTGGCCAACATACAATGCGCTATACAGCATTGATACGTGAACTGATACACAACATGTGATCTCAGGGCAATGGGAATCCTGTCTTTAAATGGAAAGAAACTAGAAAGGCGCGGACAAGAAGGACGGAAAACAACACGTATGGAAATATGTGGATAAGCAGAAGCAAGAACTTTTCTAAGTTGTGTACGGATATGAGGACCATGATGTCGAGTGAAAGGAAGGCAAAAGTAAACAATTTTCTTGGAACATGTATGGACCTTGGCCTTGGTGTTGTAAATCCTGTCAAGAAATGTCCTAATGCAACTATCTATAAGTGCTTTAGGATAACCATTGGAAGAAAAGGTTTTCTTAAAATTTTCATTTCAGACTGGAAAGATATGTAAGAAAAACAAATGTTGAAATATCGAGATATAAGAGACTGAAGAGGAGACCCTTTTTTGTACATCATTGGAAGAAAGCTATCAAAGTTTGTGAATAAGCCAGTTAAAGTGCATTTGTGATGGACAGATGTCGTGAATGAGCCGTTTGAACGCATTACGTTAACATCAAGAAAAGGGAGTGAAGAATTGTTTTCAAGCTCATGTGTGAATTGAATATTCGAAAGTTTGGAATTGAGATAAGAGAGGAAGGGAAGCACATGATCACGGGATTGAAAGATCAGAAAACAATCATCAACATAACGACGATAAAACAAAGGTTTAAAGTTAGAAGGGCAGTCAGCTAACCAAGATTTTTCGTGGAATGATAGAAAGATGTTAGCAAACAGTGGTCCAAGTGGTGAACCCATTGCAACACCATCAACCTGCTTATAAAGAACACCATCAAATAGAAAATGAAAATTCTTTACAGATAAGTTAAGAAGTCGAGTGAATTGATCAACTGTGAAACCGTGAAAGCGTGAGGTATTATAGAAACAGTTATTAACAATTATACTAATAGTCTCATCTAAAGGTATGTTAGTAAAAAGTGACTTAACATCAAAGCTAGCCATTACAACATTATTAGTATTAATCTGCAGCTCACGTAATTCCTTAACAAACATAAATGTATCGATAATAGTACGAGAAACTGTGAAAAGTGGTACAAGAAACTTAGCAAGTTTGTAAGCATGAGTTCCTATAGCAGAGATAATAGACCTTAATGGAAAATTAGGTTTATGAATATACTTGCAAGTGATGGACCAGGCGGGAATCGTAATCGTAGTATAAAGATTAATGCCCAGCATAACGCACGCAAAAGAGCCATATAGACAATAATATAGACATAAAATTTATTTAAGAAGTACTAACGTTTCGTCTTTAACCTAAGACATCCTCAGAGTAAATGAATATAGTATGACAATAAGTTACAAATATGAATAAATTACTAATTAAGATTGCCAAGTTCTTTGTTCCCATTCTAAGTCCTATTTGCTCTAGCGCCTTCATGGTTCGTGATTCTTTCTCCTTTGTGCAAGAATTGTTAACTCTAAACTTTAATTCCGATAATCTTGCCATGGCTCGCTCTGATGTTACGTGCTTGTATACTATAATAGATAGCTTAAGATCTACGACGTCGACGTCAGCTAGGACGTCAGGGCTATGCAGAGGACTGGGACTAGGATGTCGTCCTAATGTAGTCCCAGTCCTCTGCTTAGCCCTGACGTTCTAGCTGACGTCGACATCGTAGATCTTAAGCTATCTAATATCTCGCCAGACGAAACCATAGAAATAATTGTCGATCGCTTGTTTTCGAATGCCATCCGTTTTCATGATCTCACTCGCTCTGAATTCAAACAACTTTTGAATTGTGCTGTCAAAAACTGCCATTTCTTGTTCAATGGTTTCCTATATCAACAGGTAGACGGCGTAGCAATGGGCTCTCCTCTTTAGCCTCTATTTGCTAACATTTTTTTTATCTTTTCATGAAACCACTTGGCTTAATAATTGCCCTACCAATTTTAAGCCCTTACTATATCGTCGATATGTAGATGATACCTTCCTTCTATTCCGTTCTAGGGACCATATTCCTCTTTTTCTTGCATATCTCAATCGCCAACATCCTAACATTAACTTTACTTGTGAAGTTGAATCCAATTGTCAACTCTCCTTCCTTGACATTACTATCTCACGAACTAATGGCCACTTTGAAACCTCTGTTTATCGTAAACCTACTTTCACAGGGCTTTTCACTAATTTCCATAGCTTCACTCCTCTACAATTTAAACGTGGTTTAATATATTCACTCTTACATTATTTTTAGAAAAATCCTCAACCAGAACGGTTATCCTACTCGTCTTTTTGATCGTTGTGTTCGACTCTTTCTTGATAAAACCTTTCAACCCAAGGAATTAATCCACTCTGTATCAAGGAAAGTGGTATACTTTTGTCTTCCATATACCGGAACACACTCTCTCCAAATCCGTACCCAAATTCAACGCCTTTGCTCTGTAGCCTTCCCACATATAAACATCAGAATCGTTTTTCGTCCCACTCTACGTTTGTCCAATTTCTTCATGTTTAAGGACAAAATTCCCAATGCTTTGAGGTCTTGTGTAGTTTATTCTTTTAAGTCTCGATGCTGTTCCGCGTCGTATGTGGGCCAAACGGTCCGCCATCTACACACACGAGTCTCTGAACACCTGGGTATTTCTGCCTTAACTGGTAAGACGAGTTGCAGTCCTCAACTTACGAGCATCTTTTCCCATCTGAGCCATTCAGGTCATACTGCTTCTCTTTATAATTTTAAAATCCTATCATCCTGTTCCTCTCCAGATGAACTTCTCGTCCGTGAAAGTCTTCTCATCTCAAAGCTCAAACCTACTTTGAATCAGCAAGGTAGCTCCATTCCTCTCTCACTTCTCTAACTTCTGTCCTTTAATTCCCCCATCCTCCGCATTCCTATTACCCTGTTTATTCATATTTGTAACTCATTGTCATACTATATTCATTTACTCTGAAGATGTCTTAGGTTAAATTAATTAAAGACGAAACGTTAGTATTTCTTAAATAAATTTTATGTCTATTATATTGTCTATATGGCTCTTTTGCGTACGTTATGCTGGGTATTAATCTTTATACTAGGTTTATGAACTTCTGATACCGTGATACGGAGAAAAATCTACTAGCTCGGGGTCTCAACTTCTGATTACCATTTACCACCACGTAAATTGCGGTTCTGTGAATTTCTCACTCCGTTTGAAAAGTTTTTTTAAATCGATTAAGAAGGAAACTATAACAACCAATTCTGGATACGACGAAGAGTTAATTAAAACTCGAATTAAAGATATTGCGTTGACGGGCTATAAAACCTACATTCCTCCTAAATCTATCTTCTCGGATGACGAACTTAAAACAATTAAATCACTCCAGAATGATAAGGACATATACTTGATAAAATCGGATAAAGGAAATGGGATTGTTATCATAAACCGCAGCGACTACAAATCTAGAATGTTTGACATTCTTAAGGATAACACTAAATTCGAACAGTTAAAAATGCAGAAATCTAATACATATAAAGAGACTGTAAAACGTGAAGACAAAGTTCGTTAACTCCTTAATGAACTCAAGAACGAAGAACTTATATCTGAACAACAGCATGATGAACTTACGCCCATTGGCTCTCGGTCAGGTATTCTATATGGTTTACCTAAAGTTCATAAACCTAATTTTCAATTAAGGCCTATTATCTTTGCTATAGGAACTCATGCTTACAAACTTGCTAAGTTTCTTGTACCACTTCTGCGTCCTTTTCCCACTAATTCTTACACTATTACCAATACATTTATGTTTGTTAAGGAATTACGTGAGCTGCAGATTAATACTAATAATGTTGTAATGGCTAGCTTTGATGTTAAGTCACTTTTTACTAACATACCATTAGATGAGACTATTAGTATAATTGTTAATAAGTGTTTCTATAATACCTCACGCTTTCACGGTTTCACAGTTAATCAATTCACTCGACTTCTTAACTTATCTGTAAAGAATTTTCATTTTCTATTTGATGGTGTTCTTTATAAGCAGGTTGATGGTGTTGCAATGGGTTCACCACTTGGTCCACTGTTTGCTAACATCTTTCTATCATTCCATGAAAAATCTTGGTTAGCTGACTGCCCTTCTAACTTTAAACCTTTGTTTTATCGTCGTTATGTTGATGATTGTTTTCTGATCTTTCAATCTCGTGATCATGTGCTTCCCTTCCTCTCTTATCTCAATTCCAAACATTCGAATATTCAATTCACACATGAGCTTGAAAACAATTCTTCACTCCCTTTTCTTGATGTTAACGTAATGCCACAGAATAGATACAGGACCAGAAGTGTCACTCAGACGATATTTTGTCCGAAATTTTACGAGTGCTGACGTGAAAATACGCCATCATATGACGCCATCCTGGAGTGCACACGGAAGTTTTTCATAGGAAAACATAGTTACAAAGTGCCGGGTGCACTCCAGGATGGCGTCATAGCACGCAAAAAGATTTCGGACGTTTTCCTTCAGCCAAAACAAATAGGAGTGACACTTCTGGTCCAGTATCTATTCTGTGGTAATGCGTTCAAACGGCTCATTCACGACCTCAGTCCATCACAAATGCACTTCAACTGGCTTATTCACAAACTTTGATAGCTTTATTCCAATGATGTACAAAAAAGGTCTCCTCTTCTCTCTTATATCTCGATATTTCAATATTTGTTCTTCTTACATATCTTTCCAGTCTGAAATGGAAAATTTTAAGAAATTTTTTTCTTCCAATGGTTATCCTAAAGCACTTAAGTATAGATAGTTGCATTAAATGAGGTTACATAGTAACCAAGGTTAAATCATAGGAACCACGCGCAGTCTGGGTGCCCTCAGGATATCGGATATAGGGAGTGCCAAGCAGACTCGCAGGTCATTAGCTAATTCATAGCCAACTGCAACAGTAATCTTCTTAGAGAGGAAGCCAAAAATATTTTTTTGTTCATAACAGCAATTGACTTTCGGTTTAATTTCCATCGAACACTTAGGCCCGGTTTAGACGGCAAACTTTTCATGCGCCGAATCTAATGCAAGGATTAAGTGCGACGCTGGAGCGGCGTCTAAATCAATTAAGTTCGGCAGATTTTGATTAAGTTCGACACAACTCGAAGATGCGACAAGACAAGTCGTATATGCGACACAGGTTCGACATTGATTTAGACGTCGTGCTTTTCATGCGCCGAACCTAATGCATACTTAATTTTTTAACATTACAATATGATTATCATATATTTGCATTGTAAATATGTCCAATATAGTGTCCTCGCAATTTGGTACGGCACAATTAAGTTCGATGTCTAAATCAGTTTCCAATATTTTGCCGTATCTACGGCAATTAGATTCGGCGCATGAAAAGTTCGCCGTCTAAACCGGGCCTTAGTTCGGTGTGATAGGGTGCAGACGTGAGGTGGTCAGGTCCTGAATGGACAGGTTCACGTGATTCGGACCTGAATCCAAGTAACTCAAATCCGTAGATCATCAGCTGACCACGTCGGCTACTACTAAAAAGCGATACAGCGATACAGGAACCGAAACCTGGAACCGGAACCTGGAACCGTGCATAATTAAGCAAATTAGAGCATTTTGCACCACAGAAGATATACATAATAATAATTTACAGGGGGGGAGGGCGCAATTCAATAATAAGATACAATATTATATGCAAGGCATTTTGATTTTTAAACAAAGCAAAGATGAACATCGTTGTAGCACTACACAGTAAAACAACATGTTTCCTAATTGCGCGACCATTCTTCTTGTCTGTTTTGATATGACTGCATGTGACGCACTTAGTTTATTTACTGGTCGCCGCACTTGATTATGAAATCCCAGCAGAGGAAGAAGGAAACCCGGCACGGCACGCAAAGCAGATTGCGCTGGATTCAGCAGCAATTGTGCACTAAATTAATTTGTAGTGTAGTCAGATGCAATCCAACATTGATTATGCTATATATACACTGCGAATATTGCGCATATAAATAAATAACATAAATATGCTGCATGCTAAAAATATCCGCTTAAACATCAATCACAAACATAAATGAAGTTTATATGTCAGAAGGTAACTTCAATGTAAAAAATACATTGGCATGGCCATGTCAAGTCGCTTCAAGTTAACAGCTTCAATGTCAGATTTTGCTTTTATAATGTCGGAAACGGTACTTGGTAGTACTATATATTATATAGGGTAAGAGACACGACTAAGTGAATTTCGACGCTGAATTTCAATCAGACATTTCAATTTTTCATCATTAAATGTATTTTTGACATTGAAGCTACCTGCATAACTTCATTCATGTTTGTGATCGATGTCAGTCAAGCGGATATTTTTAGTATGCAGCATATTCGCAATATTCGCGTATTCCGGCGGCAGCGTATATAGCACATTCAAGACATTGGATTGCGTCATACACTACACTACACTCGAATTATTTTAGGGCACAATTGCTAGTGAATTCAGCGCAATCTGCTTTGCGTGCGGTGGTTTCCGTCTCTGTCTGTTGGGATTTCATAATCAAGTGCGGCGGCTAAATAAACTAAGTGCGTCACATGCAGTCACATCAAAACACACAAAAAGAATCGCCGCGCAATTATGAAACATGTTTTACTTCGTAATATTTAGTGCTACAATAATATTGTATATTATCATTGAATTGCGCCCTCCCTCCCTGTAAATTATTATTATGTATATCTCCTGTGGTGCAATTTGCATAAATTATGCACGGTTCCGGGTTCCGGTTCCAGGTTCCGGTTCCTGTATCGCTGTATCGTTGTACCGCTGTATCGCTTTTTAGTAGTAGCCGACCACGTCTGCACCTAACCATCCACACGGGTAAGTATGGTGACGACAGATATTAAGACATTTCTTGACAGGATTTATAACACCAAGGACAAGGTCCATACATGTTCCAAGAAAATTGTCTACTTTTGCCTTCCTTTCACTGGACATCATGGTCTACATATCCGTATACAACTTTGTAAAGTTCTTGCTTCTGCTTGCCCACATATTCCATACGTGTTGTTTTCCGTCCCTCTTGTCGCCTTTCTAATTTCTTTCCATTTAAAGACAGGATTCCCATTGCCCTGAGATCACATGTTGTGTATCAGTTCACGTGTCAATGCTGTAGCGCATTGTATGTTGGCCAAACACACCGACACATTCACACACGTATCTCAGAGCATATGGGAGTCTCGCCTTTGACTGGAAAAGAACGCTCTATCTCAACCATGTCTAGTATACTCGCTCACAAACACATGCACAAATACCCAGTCTCCGCTTCTGATTTCAAAATTCTATCATCAGGCACTTCTGAGTGGGATCTTCTTATCCGTGAAAGCCTATTAATTTCTCAACTTAACCCTGTCCTTAATTAATGCTAATATTAGATCTACACCTCATGAGTTATTTTAGTTATGTAATATTAACCTTATAACTATACTAACCATCCTAGATATCTCATATACACTAGATAGCGCATCTCTTTTAGTAAAATTGAAGCCAAGAATATTCCAGCGGTTACCCCCATTTGAATAGATGGCGGCCATGTTGGAGTTTCCCACTCGCTAATAAACGCTTAAAAAACAACAATAACTTTCATCATTTGAATAGTTTGAAAATGTATTTGGAATAGGTTTAACTTAATGTTTAAGTTCCCTGTTTAAGAAATAGAAAACATTCGAGTTTTCTCATTTCATGGGAATATCCTGAGTCTGCAATCACGGCTTCAATTTTTGAATTGCATAATAATTAGATGCACTATCTAGTGTATATAAGATATCTATGCTAACCATGCACTTAACATTAATCTTTACTTATTAACTAGTTACTGATAAGTTGTTTTCCTTTCTTTCTACTCATTTGTTCTTTCAAACTATGTAACCGTTTTTGTAATATTAAACCATTCAGTATTTTGTAAATATATATACCATACCCTGTAATAAAATTACGGGAACCACTGAGTATTTTAATAAAATATAAAACAACGGTAACTCCGAAAATAAACTATTAAATATTATTATAAATAAATATTTAAAAAAAAATAAACTATTAAATATTATTATGAATAAATTATTTTTAAAATGTTTATTTTCGGAGTTACCGTTGTTTTATACCCTGTAAATTCATTTAGATTGCTCTGAAAATGTTGTATTGTAAACAACGAAACGTTAGCTAATTAAAATTTTACTTTTATTATGTTTGGTTTTAAAGTTATTTGCTGGGCTCTGCTCTTTATCTTTAAACAAGTGTGAAGGAAAACAAGAGGTCAAATTCTGAAATTCACGAGAGAACTTCAAATGTTATTGATTCGCATGGAAAATTGTTTACAATATTAAAATTATTTCATAACCTTAAGCTTACCGAAGACTATATTTAAACTAATTAATTAACAATAATTCGCCTCAGGATCGGTGATTATCGGAGAATATTCGTCGAGACGAAGTCGAGGTGAATATTCCCCGATAATCACCGATCCTGAGGCGAATAATTGTTTTAGTATTTTTACACAAGTCTTTTGTGTTTTTGAGACTGACTTTATTTTAATTTCGCTTATTTCTTTGTCAGTAAACTTCCACAAAACGGCTAGCCGCCATTTTGAAAATTTCAGTTTTTTTATATTCACCTACAGGTGAATATAACAGCTTATTACGTAAAATTTGACCAATCAACGTGAAGGATTTATTATGTTCACTTGTGCAAAAATACTAATGTCAACTATTCCTTTCTCTGTCTATAAAATATGATTGCTTAATTGATAAAGTTTAAAAAATCTGAAAAATCCTGTCAAATACACTAACTTTCCTTTAAACACTCTCACAATTGTATATATTTTCGTTATTATATTATGTACTATTTTTATGACATCATGAAATTATACTAAGTAAAAAAAAGTTTTGTTATAACTAGGGGTCTTAAACAAAAGCCCAGATCTCTAGCCCTACGTATGTAGTTGGATATACACTCAGAGTAACATATCACAAACATCATATTCACCTGAGTACACAACACCAACACAGAAAAAATCATATTACTAGATTACATTGCATGGTATCGAAGGAACTAGATTCTGTTCCAAAATATCACTTACTTTGGCGAACCGTCCTGACCGCGTAGCTCAGTTGGCAGAGCATTGGGCTAGTATTCCAAAGGTCGTCTTTTATATATTTAACAATTAGATCATCATCACGGGCTCGAGATTTCTATGAGGTGATATACAGGGTGTATCAAAAAAAGCGCAATCCTCGACTGAAATGTAAATTGCTAAACAAATAATAGATGAAAACGTTAAAGTTTACATTCATTTTAAAGCGTAGCCATTCAGCTTTCTAACAGTGGGTTGTTTCTTAAATTTGACTCATTGGTTCGCGGGTAATAATACTTTACGTTATTGCGATTGGAGATTAAAAAAATTGAGATGGAATAACAAATCGCGTTCTCATGAAAATAACTGATTTTTTCATTAAAACAAAAAAATGTTGCATTTTATTAAATGCATTGTAACAATAAGTATAATTACGGCTTTTCTTCCACTATTTTTAACTCAGTTTGAAACTTCAAATGCGATATAATTTTGGCTTGGACCATCTAAGCTGACTGACATCAACTTGCTATAATTTCTGTTTACATTACATCACAATTCGATGACACTCTGGCTCAGACACCAGAATGTTTTGACGATTTTTAGCATTCGTTTAGGATTTTCAAACAACCTGGTCTTTTTTAAAATACTTTTAATTTGTTCTTACGTGGTTTTCCAGTTGTAGTGACGACAACATTAAAGTTTAAAGAAGAAAATTCTAACTTTTAAACCGACTAAACAATAACATAGTAAACTTGCATAATTAAACAGCAACTAAAAATGATAGGTTTTACTAAATCTTTTCTTGTGCAATTATTACTAGCATTGGAGACAAGGATAATAGTTTGTTTGAAAGAGAAAAGAACAGGCTTTGAAGTAAGCCTAAAAGCGTTTAACTATAAATAATATTTCGAAAGTTATTAAAGCACAAAAGATGAATTGCGTTTATTTTGATACACCCTGTATAGTTGATTTGGGCTTCGTATCACCTCATAGAAATCGAGACATAAAATATTCAACATTTGCAATAGTATACTGGAATGATTCCACTAATCACTGATTTAACTGTATGATTTCGTTGCCATCTCAGGTAACAAGATGAAGGGCTCTGAACCAACAAGGGTGGGTTGAGTGGGCAGAATAGCGAAGTAGTTGTAGTTTGCTGCTACTGTAGCGAACTACAATTTTCAAGTAGCCAGTAGTTTTTTGCTACAGCGAACTACATTTTGCCTAAAAGTAGCCAAGTAGTTGACTACTTTTCAAACAGCGAATCGCTATTCGCTACTTTTTAAAATTGCTAGTAGCCTCAGCCTTGCTAATAGCATGATATTGAGACACACACAGTTTGCCGTTAAAATCTTTTGCTATTATTACTATTATTCAGTACTCAATAGGCAACTTGCAGTCCTCAACACTGTATATAGTGCTTACCATTGCTTACAAATGTTGCTTTGTGTTTACTGTTGCTACTCGTAAGTCGATTTGCTATAGGTTACATCATTACAGCCTGAGTTAGTAGATGCTCCAAATCATATAGTAAAACTAAAAAATATAACGTAGCGAAATAGCGAAATAGTTTGTTACATCTTATAAGCAGTAGCTGTAGACAGTAGCGAACTAGCTAAATGTTCAAAAGTAGCAGCAGTAGTTGTAGCTGACTACATATTTTTGAAGTAGCTGTAGTTATAGCGAACTACAAAAATTTTGTAGTCAACCTACCCTTGTAAACCAATAGCTCAGTTTTTTTGCGTATTTTTGAGTAAGTTTCTAACTGAGCCCAGTAGAAATAATCTAAAACCTGAATATGACATTAATAGCGAAAAATTTCACTTATTGCAACAATTAACAGCTCACACCTGACCACCAAATATGGCATGATATATTTGCCATAACGGAAACGAGGCGAGGCCAACGGTAGTTCGTGGAGGTCAAATTTCGCATAGGCATTTCATTCCGTCACACGCTGGCCAGCTAGGGAGTATATCAATGAATGGCCTTTGTATTAATAACCCAAGTTTGACCATGAGCGATCGCGAACGAAATGTCCGTGTGAGTTTCAAATTATCTCGGGAAGCTGCGATAAAATTGCGAGAAATTGCGCTCACGAAGAGCGAGCTGCTATGTAATCTTGGTGTATTAGCCGTACAATTGGGTAACGAATCGCAAATTTGCATATCGTCTGCTTTGAGCTTCGAGAATGGTGCGCGCACCGCGGCGAATAATAATACGGGGAAAGCACAAAACCGACGCGTCGATAAAGAGAAGGAATCTTTAAAGAATTCTAGCAAAATTACTAAATTGGACCACAGCACTACTAAAAGACTTTCACATGTTGACAGAGGTGTGCGACCTGTGGATCAAGCCTTAGCGCGCGCTACTGCCGATTCTGTGATAATTTCCGATATTTTGCCTTCCATGAGTACCCTAAACAAAGCCGCACTCATGAATAAAACATCAAGCCAGGAGAACAGTAGAACCGCGCACGAAATTCACGCAAATTCAATCCAAGAATCCTATAATACCACGCGTAATTTATGCCCGTCATTTGTGGAAAGTAACACCACTGAAAATCAGGTGGGGATGAAATCTATTTCATACAATGGTGTTATCAAATTCAACGCAAAGGACGCAATTTCTCAGGAAGTCGAATCCTACAGAAACGCATTGTTTGAAACACAACCATCAAAGAAAGATATCAAGAACGCTATAAAACCAGCCGGTAAAAATTCGAAGGATGATACGGCGTGTGTTGGCAACGAAATTCAAGACGATCTGACCAAACGTAGCGTAAACATAGATAGTGTTTCGGCTAACACTTTGAAATATGCCAAGGACATGACTGTTTGCCAAGATTCGAATCCACTGCTTAAAACTAACCAAGATCACCAACAGACGATTATACGCAAAGCTAAGACATCCGCTCAAGACTTGCCTAAAGTTTCAGCCAATAATATCGATTCTGATAGACAAAAATATGACAAGACAGACATTAAAATGGATTCTACTTCACTGAATGAACATGATAGTATGTCTAATATGACAGATTCATTTGACTGCAATGTAAACAATGATATACCAACATTTCCTGGCCATGGTATTTCGTTTGCACAGCATTTGATAAACCTCAGCAAACAGTATCGTTTGGAAAACGAGAAATCGCCAACTGGTTTAGCAAATGAAAAGTTTTTCGAGGCGTCGAGATTTGTTAGAAATGACCATGTTTTGAGGTGTTTTACGACAGGAAACGAGAAACAGGAGGATTTTATGGGATTTTCTGGACAAAATGCGCTGTTATTTGATGGCAGTTATAGTACAACGACTGTGAAAAGTGCTGAGGAATTAAGTAAAGAGCAAAGCGAGGCCTCGCCAACTAACTTGGATTCAATGTCCGAAACGTCAGCAGATTCGCTGTTCGAGGACGCACGTTTGGGAAGCGTTGATGAATTGAGGTACAGTACATCATATCATTTATCAGGGCATTTTCGGTTCAACCGTAGTATACCATACCTATTGCTGCATCTCTTTCATTTCTTGACCTTGGATTTTCCAACACATGAATTAAAGTTCTCCTTTTGGATTTATTAATTAAATTAAAGAGCGAGAAATTTAACTTTGTTCTGGTATTTTCTATGCGAGATTAAAAACGTGGTATTCAGGCCCTTTAAATTTTGAGTAATTAATTAACAAGGCGCTAATTTGACGGGTCACTCAAGCTCGGATTTAACAATGTTGGCCAGATATCAATAATTTGGTTTAATATTAACTGCTTATTTTTCGAATTTTTTTGGTGAATCAAATTCAAATTGAAAATACTTGGAAAAACCTCAGCATAAACGATTATTTGAGAATTGTTAAATCAAGATTGTATGGTGCATAATAAAAAAGGGCATTATAAGCATATTAACCCATTGAGATGCAGCACTCTTTCGGAGTAAAATAATAAAATACGGTGCATCAGGGTCCATTCCACCTAAAGGATTAAGATTCATTGCTATTAATAGGTAGGTTAAGGATTCCTGGGATGGATCCAGCCAGATAGATGAGAGGGAGCTTCTCAAGGTAGTTCAAAATTGAAACCAGAGTTTGCTGTAGTTTGGAATTAATGTTCTGGTTAGGATTGGGGTTAGGTTTAGGGTTAGTTTTAGGGTAAGGTTTGTGGTAAGGTTTAAGATTGTTATTAGTGCCTGAAAAATAGCCACCATCTTGAAAACCTACCTCTCGTCCATCTTCTTGAGTTTAGCAATGACCAGTCACTAGAGGGACCTTACATTACATTACATACATAACATTATTCATCTCACTCCCCATTGGGGCTTTTCAGTGACTGATTACATCAAGTATTATGGTACGCTTACTTATGTTACTTTAGCCTGGACTATTTATCTTTACAGCAATTGTAATTACTTTCTTAACTGTGTTTATTAACGTTATCCTTTCCCACCCTGTCAACTTTCCCTGTGGAAGGAAACTGGATTGCCCAGAGAAAACTCACAAGACATCCTTGACAGACTTGTCCTTGTTACTACAGTATCCCATTTTGTCTCTAGTTCATTTATGTTTTTGTAATTGCTTTTCCAAATCCAAAAAAGAATTTGATAAAGAAATAGACACCCCTAGGTCTAGATTTATGAATAGCATTGTGTTTAATATCAAAGGGAAATACCTTTGTGTTCAAAATTGGAGTATTGCAACAATAAAATTAGATCGCTGACCAACCACATTGGTGCAAGTGCTCAAATTTCTTTGCCAAATTTTCTTTGCATACTTGGCATACGAAAACTTGTTCGTCTGTAACCGGCTTAATATAATGTCTTATCCAAAACTAGAATGATAAATGTAATGTTTCTATTTTAGTTTGTCACCGTCTTCGAATGAAAACGTCCCCATATCAAGCGAAGATAACTCGAGGGGTACATCACCAGCTGCTATTGAAAACAAACAGTTAGATAACCAACACTTGCAAGTGAAACAAGAAAAACACAAGAGAAGAATGAAATGTAAGTATAACACCATGCTAGTTTCCCCATTGATGGTACACTTCGGAAAGTTCGTCATCTTGACTGTAGAGCGTTGTTTTCGTGATTGATGCTTTCGGCTTGAGATAATGCCGCACACGAAACCGAGGCTCTATAGCCAAAGTGACATGCTTTCCGGAAGAGTGTAAATTGTTACAGGTTACTTGTTACATTTGTTGTAAGGGACTGGTCATTATTTATGGCGGGGGTGGTACCGAAGAGAAATGTTTTTCTTGGTAAATATTTTTCTGAGCCAACCATTAAAATATTTTAAATTTTTTGTACCCAACCTCAACTATCAAGTAAAAAATAAGCACCAACCCCCTGCCAAAAACGTTACAACAGGATACCATTCAGTTGTCACACATTCTCTTTACCACTTCTGTGACATGTTTTTGCTTGTGCAATTTTCTGCAGTCTAAAGTTTCATGTTGTCTGCACATGCACTTTCTTTGGAGACACGATTTGCCTCCTGACAAATCTCTGATTGATTTACATATTGTATTTGGCACACAGTATGACTGTTGACGTTGCTTTTGTATTCTTCATTATTTGAATGAGTCATGCTTTGGAAATGAGGCTAAATTTGTATTAACCAACCCTTTTGTGTTTCATTTACCCAACCTTTTGCTCACTCAAAATTTTGTTTACCCAACCTATTTCTCTTCGTTGCCCTCCCCCCGCCATAATGACCGGTCCCTAATTTTGACCGGTAACCGATTTTTTTTCCAAATGAACGGAAAAGGATAATTAATTGACGTTAACCATATTTTGACAGTCTTACATGTAGTCTTCTTCCAAGTGTTTTTTTGTTTAAACATTTTTATACATTTAAATAGTCTTCCCTTTCAAGTGTCTTTTTTGGTGCAGTTTCACTCTGCAACTATAGCGGTCAACTATATACACTCGTAGACAACTGGTAGACAACTAATTATTAAGAGGCCACATTATAAAGCAGGCTATAGCCCCGATCAACGACGATGAGAGTGCACAAGAATTGGCAGTCACGCAACCTTGATTAGCTGTTCTTAATGCTTTCCCAACACTATCATACATTCTGTGTTAAGTTAAAACATAGTTGGAACACTCATCAAACCTTTATTTTGTTAATCTAGAGCTTGAAATACCCAACAATTCGTGACTGCCAGTTCTCATCATTGCATGAACTCGTATCCTCGTTTCACCTTTTTTGCAGCAAGCAACGTTTCTTATTTTTTTTCTAGACCAAAGACATCTGAAAGGCCACAGCGGAATCATTTGCAAGCTATGTATGCATCCAGTGTCGAAATCATACAGTTGCTATAAGCTGGCTAACGCGCCGAAAGAGATTAGGCATTTATTTGATGATGGATCCCACTGCGTTAGAGTATGTCGAAGATGCTTGCCCTACAAGTCGCCAAAAAGCAGTGAAAAGAATACACAGAAAAGACTGCATAAGACAATCGAAAATCTGTTAAAATGAGGGAATTTTTCTCTTTTACTGCTAGCCTTCTTGGTATCGTCTGACGTCTCTTCCATTTTCATGGAGTCCAATACTCCAGCCTCTTCCATAACTGTTCTATTCCAAAATCCACACCACTGATCTCAGACCTAGTACTACATAAGAGCATCTGCTATGCATAAATGAAACCAATAGCAGCCATATTGGTGAGAGGTTCGTAAAGTTTCTAGTTAGTGGTAGAAATAAAAAAATAGTGCCTGGCGAGAAATTGGCTATTAGTAATACACCAATATGCCTTCCATACTATATATTTTCATCTCGTGTTTAAACGATGTGAAACTCATTAGAAGAGCGGTAGGAAGCTACATGTATATCTTTCAAGTTACGTGTAGAACCTCTTCTGTATTTTCTTGATAGTAAGTCTAATGTAAAGTGACTTCAAAATTAATTCCCTGAATTCAAAAGTTGCTCTATCCAGTCCTAGTTTCGAGATCAGTCATCCACCTATGCACGATCGGAAATTGCATCTTCTATGCAGAGTGTGGAAGAGGAATTTAAATTCCTACCTCTATAACTCATATTACTTTAAAAATTACTAAAAAAAACCATGTCCCCCCACCCCCATTGTATTCTTCGTATTAACATTCTTATTTATCGTATCTTTTAACTCATGAATATACACTTCATGCAAACGTTTTTATGAATAATTAAAAATAAACAATTTCATTGTTCTTTGTGTAATAAAAGTTTTGTTAATCTAGTAAAAGTCATTGAAATGAATATAACTGAAACGCCACCTTCAGATAAACTGCCTATCTTTTTCTTGAAGCCAAATCAAGACACGCGTGTTTATACATCGACTGATTCAGCGCTCTTCGCGTGCGTGGAAAGACTGGGACTGGCCTTCAAATTGACTTCAAATTTCCGGAACGTCATTGAGCTGTTAGAAGTACGCTTCTTTCACAAGCTTATGGTGGCTTGTCTCCTTTTGGTCGTACATAATATAAAAATAGGTACACTAGGCGTACATGTATCTGCGCTAATTGGTGTACTGCATAGTAATTCGGTATCCCTGCATAATTCAATTCAGCTCAGAAAGTGATCAGTTATTAAAAATTAGAAGATTGTTCTTATTTTGGCGTATTTTTATGTATTTGAATTGAACGGATGTAAATTTTTATTGCGTTTGAAATCAGAATTTGACTTATTAATTAAGTCGATTCTAGTTTAATGTATTGTGAAATAAACTCGATTCTTGAAGAAAATCAGGCTTGTTTCAAACATCTTCTGAAGCTTCGGGTATCACAAAAACCGAATTCACTAACTGTTTTATTATACATTGCATTTCCATTAACTCTTTAGACAAACAATGCTTTGTCGCACAAAACAACATTTGGTCCTCAAAAAATCAGTGGAAACGATTTGAAATATCACGATAACAGCCTAAAAATATTACAAATCTCATCTGCCTACTAGAGTTTCAAAAAGGTCTGCTTTTTGCACAAAAAACATTCACAAAAGCGCCGTTTGTTCTTGCTGTTTTTTAAAACTGTCGCTTGCTATAAAATTACATACCGCGGGCTCAACCTACATATAACTCAGTTATCTGCTAGCAGATAAGTGTTTTATGTGTAGGTTGCGTGATTTCCATATTTAGCTGTAAGCTACTGGCCAAACAGAAGACACATAGTGACTACAATGAATAATATTATAATATACATTATTAAACTTATTAAAAGAGATTATTAAAAAAAAGGTCATCAAATTTAGATTAGTGTCAGATTAAGATTAGATTAGGGTTATGTTCATCTATCCCAATAAGTTACATACAATCGGTTTACAATTACATTAGATTGTTGGTTACAACGTGCGGAAGGAACTGCTGGCAATGACATTCCAGAAAACAATTATATGCAAAGTGGACTGTGGACAAAGTCACCCGCAAAACTCTATGCCCAACTTTAATAAAGTTCCTTGAAAGTGACGGTAGTACGTATTAAGCCTGGATCAAACGAGGACAGTGGCCCCCTATTGTTGAGACCCGTCGGAAAATTGTCAATGTTGTCGGAAATTGTCAAAGTTGTGGGGGGGGGGTAAAGATTTAAAATGTTGTCCAGAAAAATTTTTGGTTTGTCGGAAAACATTTTCCGGGTTTGTCGGAAAAGTACTGCCCTTGCCCCCCCCAAAAAAACATTGGTCCCAGAGCGCCACTGAACGAGGAAGAGAGTGCACGAGAACTGGCAGTCACGCCATCATGGTTAGCTGTTCTTAATGGTATTCCAACACTATCATGTATTTCATTCAAGTGAAAACGCAGTTGGAACACTCATCAAACATTTTGTTAATCTGGAGCTGGGAATGTCCCCGGTAACAATGCGTGACTGCCAACTCTCATCAACCCTTATTCTCGTTTGGACGGGCTTTAAAGACGTTTGTAAGGGATTAGTGTCGAACTATGGTACTGGGGGCTCAAATTCCCTTTGGCGGCCATTTTATGGGCGAAGTAGATCAATAGATGTAGAAACGGGTTTTTTTTTAATCCGTCGTATATTAAACCATCCTTTGAGAATCCTTGCTTTTGTTATGTGATTCTTATCATTGGAAACGTACCAAACAAGGAATTTTAATCGATATTTGATTTTGGGTAAGATAAAAATAATAACAAAAGCCCGCGATCCCAACAGATGGGAATTTTGTCTCCGCTGGTCAGTAAATTGCGGGCGCTCGCGAAAAATTCTTTCAAAATTTTTAAAATAAGCAAAAACAAGTCAAACAAGTTTTTGGCCTTCTTTTTTGGGAAGAAAACAGTAGATTTGCAAGAATGTAAATTCGTTTATTCAAAGGTTAATGGAACATTCCCTGAATAAAAGACATTAATAAATCGGGCAATTATAAAGTATTTATTTCTACGACGAAATATTGGCGAAATTTAACTTTTTCCGAAGATGCCATGATGTAATACTAACCCTTTTTAAAGAAAATATAGTAGAACTCTTCTATGACCACACACAGTGGCGTGCTGGCAGGGGGGGCCGGGGGGCCACGGCCCCCCCAGCTGGCAATTCTTGTGGGGCGCAAAAATGAAAAGGGGGCGCCGTCCCGTGCGGAATTTTGTAAGTGGGTGGGAAAAAACGCATTTGAAAAAATATAGTTACTTCCGTCAAGAAGTATATATTTATATAGGCTTATAAACAGATCGAGACTAAGCGCATAGACGACAAAGTGATATATTAAATTACAGACTATTTGGTCTAACCTTATTTGTTAATTTGCTACTTCACGGCTCACACAAAATCGTTCATATAGAAACATGATCAGTGATCACACACAATGTCTCATTACCGGAATATTGGTCAGGTTTCGAAGCGATCACGGGAATTATGCCCTTTTTTGCTGGTATTATGCCCTTATATTATGAAGGTATTATGCTTCACGAATCACGAGAGCGGCGCAAATTAGATAGTTATGATAATGTAAGTTGTGTACGCAATTTAGTTGTTTGTGCAAGAAACATTGTTTCTCCATCGTGAGAAAAGTCAAGACGATTTTACGTGGAACAAATAGCTTTCAGTTTTTTCGTGTATTTTAACAAGAAATTTACATAATATTTAACGGAATTCGCAAAACAATCTTTCGATACGACAAAAAAACGTTCGTCTCACGTTTTTGCGCCCGCGGTCCTTGTCTTTTGCGGTCGCATTCCTGATCTCTCTTTTTAACTGGATGCTGTCATAAGGACAGAAACATCCCCCTCCCGAATGTAAAAACATTCGAACCCAACTAACAAAACTAGTTAATATATAACTGCGATGTGTTCAATGTCTTAGGTAACAGTCCGAGCGTTATGAATTGTCTCCTGCGTATTCAAAAGGGCACAACCGGTGCACCGGACGCAAGTATTCACCGTCTTTCGTTTTTATCCTTACAACTCATACCAATCCATCATTTCCAGGAAATACTTCGATAACTCGACCAAGAGGCCATTCTCCTCTCTTTGCATTCGGCTCTACTAACATCAATACGTCGTCCTCCTTTAGG
>CACRXK020005784.1:0-27013 GCA_902702795.2 Paramuricea clavata
CATAGGAAGTTCAGTATCCGACGAGCTTGTTGTCCCTTGTGGTGTCCCACAAGGATCTGTACTCGGCCCACTGTTGTTTCTTCTGTATATAAATGATTTCAATAATAGTTCAAAGGTTTTCGATTTTCACCTTTTTGCTGACGATTCTAATCTGTTTTGTACAAACAAGAGTGTTTTGGACATGGAACAAGTTATTAATGATAATATTGTAAATATTAATTCCTGGCTTAACTGTAATAAACTTTCCCTTAACATTGATAAGACAAATTTTGTTATTTTTCATCCACCTCAAAAGAAAATTACATCCACAATAAAAATATTTATTAATCAAGTACAAATTAAACAAGAAACTAGTCTCAAGTATTTAGGAATCTATATAGACTGTAATCTTAATTGGAAAAGTCATATTCAACATATTTCGAAAAAAATCAAGAGAAGTATTGGAATGTTGTGTAAAATTCGCCATTTTGTTACCTCACATGTAATTACACAATTTTATTATTCCTTAATTTACCCATATTTGACATATAGAATAACGTTGTGGGGAAACACCTATATTTCAAATCTTAATCCAATAATAACCTTACAAAAAGAGTAGTCCGAATTATTACCTTTTCTAAATTTGACGATCATTCTAGTCCTTTATTTAAAAATCTTAATATTTTGAAGCTCGTTGATCTTGTTTTTCTAAACAACGCTTTATTCATGTATGATTATCATAACGGGAATCTTCCTGCTACATTTAATAACATATTCAAACAGGTCACATCAGTACATAATTATAATACCAGATTGGCTTCTAGAAATACATATTATATTGACAAAATAAGAACTAACTATGGCAAATTCAGTCTTCGATTTCAGGGTCCTAAAGTATGAAATGATATTGATGATAAATATAAAACTCTTAGCAAATCATCTTTTAAGAATAAAATTGCGGAAAATATGATTTTCATTTACTAGCGCTGCCACAAGTATTCATGAATATATACTTTTATAATTATACAAAATGATATAAAACTCATTATTTCATTTATTTTATAAAAGGTCACTAGACTGGTTTAGTCTTCACTATTTCTGGTGACTTGTGCCATAATATTTATATTTAAAAAAAAACATATAATGTTATTTTACTTGGTGGTGCGAAATAAAAAGTGTTGTTGTTGTTGTTGTTGGAAGAATACGTCAACGGCAAGGTAGAGGACTGGGTTAGCCAAATCGTCAAGCTAGCTGAATTTACAGCGTCACATCCACAAGCCTGCTATGCCGCCTTCACCTTTGGCCTCCGCCATCGATGGACGTATTTTCTTAGAATACTTCCAGATATAGTAGATTTACTGGGGCCCTTGGAGCGTGCTATTGCTGATGTCCTGATACCATCAATTACGGATCATCACTGTACAAAGAGTGAAAGGGATCTCCTGGCACTCCCAGTACAAATGGGCGGTCTTGGCCTTATAAATCCGAGACAGGATGCAGCACTGCAGTACGAAACGTCGATAAAGACCACAGCGCCACTGGTAGAGAAAATTATCGCACAAGCCTACGAAATTCCAGATGACTCTGTTATTCACACACTGCAGCAGAATGCGCGAAATGAAAAGAACGAAGTACTTCAGGCTAAACGGGATGGTATTAAGAACTCTCTACCCCCGAAAACACGGCGTGCTATGGAACTAGCAACTGAAAAAGGTGCATCCAACTGGCTAACAGTTATCCCCATTAAGGAAGTGGACTACAATCTGAACAAGGGTGAGTTTCGAGACGCAGTAAAGCTGAAATATGAGTGGAAAATTGCTGATAAGCCATCAGTATGCGTGTGTGGCGATACTTTCAATATTGATCACGCAATGATCTGCAAGCGAGGTGGGTTCATCACACAGCGCCACAACGAGCTGCGAGATCTTGAGGCTGATATGCTTAACATCGTCTGCAATGATGTCGAGGTTGAACCCGTTCTTCAAGAGTTAACTGGCGAGGTTTTACCAGGTGGAGCAAATACAGCATCCGACGCTCGCCTAGATATCCACGCTCGAGGGTTTTGGGAGAAACAAAGGTCCGCGTTCTTTGACGTTAGGGTTTGTCACCCCAACGCGGAATCCTACAAAGACCTGAGCCCTCAACAGATATACAGGCAACATGAAAACGAGAAAAAGAAGACGTATGCCCAAAGAGTGATGGAGATAGAACACGGAACGTTTACACCATTAGTATTTACAACGACTGGAGGCATGAGTGAAGAGTGCAAGAGGTATCATAGCAGATTGGCCGAGCTCATAGCAGTGAAGAAAGGCGAAGACTACTCTACGACCATGTCCTGGATACGAACCAAGGTCTCCTTTGCCATCTTGCGGTCAGCTCTACTTTGTCTCAGAGGGACTAGAGCACCCAGGAGGATAACAACGAACGTTCAAGAAACGGACTTCGAAGTAGACAATTCTCGTGCCAAAATTTAGGCTTAGACTTTTACCATAAATTCTTACTATAACATATACTATAACATACTACAACAATTTAGACTCACTTCCTTGTATATACTAGTAAATAGTTATTAATGTAGTAGGATTATTTTATAAATAAATTATTATTGTTATTATATTATTATTATATTATTAATATTATTATTATTATATTATTATTATATTATTATTATATTATTATTATATTACTATTATATTATTATTATATTATTATTATATTCAATTTTTTTTTTTTAATAATATATAATATGATTCTTTTAATTTTCAAAATATACAATAATGCTTTTGTTATCAATGACTATATTAAATAATCTGTTCTTTGGGCTTAATTAAAAAAGTATCTAAAAAAAGAATAATAGTTAAGTAATAACAATTAAATAATAATAATAGTTACAATTGTTATTATTATTTTAGTTAATACTTAATAGTTAAGCGCTTATGGAGTGGATGATACCTATCTCAAGATTTTCCAAAATTACCTCTCAGACAGGACACAGTTTGTGGAAACCAACGGCTTCAAATCACGCCCATTATGTATAACTCATGGTGTCCCTCAAGGTAGCATTCTGGGCCCTCTTCTCTTTCTTGCTTTTATAAATGATCTACCTTCAAACATACCTAATTCAACTGTTGATGTATACGCAGATGACACCACTTTCTCTTCAAGTTCCAGCTTCTCTGTCGCGTCGACTGAATTACAAGTTAACCTTCAACACGATATAGACAAACTATGTGAGTGGTCAGACAAAAATAGAATGGTACTAAACGCTGACAAAACCAAATCAATTCTTATTACTGGTAACGCCTTAAATCCCGAGTGCAATTATCTTCCTTACCTCTTACAGCAAGTGATTCAAATATTGAACTGGTTTCTTCACAAAAATTACTTGGTGTAATCATTGATGAACATTTAACTTTCAAAGAGCATATAAACAAACTTAGTAAAAACCTTAGTAAAAAAATCGGCCTCCTGAGAAAGATACGAAGATACTTACCACTACTTGAGAGAAAGCTATTTTACAACGCTGTCGTCAAGCCAGTTATGATGTACGGTAGTTCTATTTGGAGTTGCTGCTCGCGAAATGATCTGCTTAGAATTTTTAAATTACAAAAAAGAGCAGCTTGGGTAATTTTAGGAACTGACACTTCCTCCAGGTCAATAGCCAATTTTAATAAACTGAACTGGATACCTTTTTATGACGAAGTTAAAATTAACAAATGCACTTTAGTTTACAAGAGCCTACATGATCAAGCTCCACAATATATTAAGGACTTATTTAAAACAAACAATGAAATTAATGGTAGACAAACTCGTCATGGCGAATATAATTTAGTGTGTCCTAAATATAATTATGCAACTGAGGGAGGAAAATCTGTAACGGTCAGCAGCATTAAAATATGGAACAATCTCCCGAAGGATATTAAGACGAAACCTAGCGTTAATTCCTTTAAGTTTGCCCTTAAAAAATACTTCTTAGAATCTTATAAGGGCATCGATCGCTTCGAATTATTATTGTGACGTACCATCAAGTTGTACTGTATATAATTTGTATATATAAATTTATAATCCTAAGACCTTTTACATATTTACTCTAAATAGCCTTTAGACGTTTTAAAGTAGAATTAATAACTTTGTATGTATTGTATATGAGGGCCACAGGTTTATCAGCTATATTGCTGTCATGTGTTTCTACCCTCTTTAAATAAAGTTGTTCATTCATTCATTCATCTAAATGTTTGTTGAAATGTACAGTTAAATTTTAAAAACAAACTCTGGAACATATACCGCTACATAATTAAAATATTTACCGCTAAGTAGCTAAATAACGAAACTAAAATATTCCGCTAAATAACTAATATTCAATTATTATATTATTATTATATTATTATTATATTATTATTATATTATTATTATATTATTATTGTATTATTATTATATTATTATTATATTATTATTATTATATTATTATTATATTATTATTATTATATTATTATCATATTATACTTTCTCTTCGTTTTCAGCAGTAACTTCCGCGCGTTTTGTCTTAATGCTACTGTAAACACTATGATTCCACGAATATACCAGATCGGGTAACATGTCCACGTATCTCACGGTTTTCTTGGCAGTAAAATAACGCCTTCTTCGTCTTCAGAGTACGAATCAGACGTTTCACCGTTCCGCGATAGAATCTAGATCCTTGGTTTCGTTGTACGTGTTGTACAGTTCGATGTCCTCTTCTTTCATCAGTGCACGTGCTCGGAAATGTTTGTTTAAAAACTCGGTTCCTTGATCCGTCATGATCTTTTCAGGTTTGCGTCCAGACGATCAAAGTAACTTTGAAAGCTTCAACTAAGGTAGGACCCGTTTTGTTTTTCAACGGGACTACCATGCATATTTGGAAAAGACATCAACGCAAACGAGCAGAGCACGGTAACCGTCATTAAACTATTGTATGGATTGCATGTCTGCCAGATCCATTTGCCACTGCTAGCTGATCGATGCCACCCACGATGACGCGATTTTGTTTAAAAATGTGTGTGGCGACGCATGGGTTTATGCAACGTATATGCATCTTGTTTCATCAGCCATTCTTTAATTTCCTTACGGCTTATCGCAAACGTCTGTACGATCGCACCGCCAAATCCTCCTGGACGTTTTGGATCGTAAAATTCGTCCATGTTCACACGTGAAATGAAGGAATCGCTTCATTCTTCAACGTTTTGAATATTATCATTGCGTTCGTCATTTCGAATATTATCATTAATTGGGTTCGTCATTTGTCGAGGCATTTTCAACAGGTTCGTAGTTCTTAATGGTTTTACTACTGTATCCCGCCTGCAAATGTCCCTCGAGATTGAGATCGTTGTTTGCTATGATTTTTATTGATCTTTGGATCTTTACTGGCAGAGTGGCCCATGTTTGTCAAACGCGCACTCTATTATGAAAATATTTTTATAGGTACACGCGATTTTACGTATAAAAACGTTTTTCCACCTTCAAAAACTCAAAAAGACATAAAAACAGACACTACTTCTCGTTATGAAAAATGTAAGTATGTTTCGTTCCGCTCCTGTCAAGATAATATATTAGAGGGGGATAGCAATGGTTGAAGGCCACGTGTGTGGCCGACATACCACGCATAAAACTCCCGCAGAAAATTTTTGAAATTTGAAACCCGGAAATGCCATTTCCTGCATTCTGAGCATCCAAATTTGCTCTAAAATTTATGCTAACTACTGTATACTTGTGTTTGAAATAAAAGAAGGAATAAACGCACAAAAAATAAAATAATTATTAACAATAATTTATCATTACTTAGTGGTATTATTATTATTATTATTATTATCATTATTATTATTATTATTATTATTAGTTTAATTAAATTCATTTTGCAGCTAAAGCTGAATTACATGGAAACAATATTTACATTATTTAAATATTAAAATTTACATTAACAATGTTATATAGTATGATAATATGTATTCTACCCTAAATTAGGGTAAATTACGATAATATACTCTAACTATTAAACTACCTATTATAAAAATGTATTCATAAAAATTTAACTATACTTAATGCTAAAAAAGTTCTTTAAGTTTAACCGTTCAGACATTATCGGTAAGAGTTGCGGGTTATTATTACGCAGATCATAATTATGAGTTCGGTCTGGTAGACCGGATTTAACTATTGCAGTTAAAGGGTTGTGTGGCGAATCTTGTTCTCGAAGTGAGTTAATTAATTTCTTACATGCTTCTTCTCTTCTAAAGAAAGCGTTTGATACTATTGATTACAACATACTTCTGATTAAATTAAAACATTATGGAGTAGATGATAATGCTTTGACATGGTTCCACTCATATTTAACAAATCGGAAACAAAAGTGTTTTGTCATGCAATGGAAACTTTTCCGACAGTTGTCCCATAACTTACGGGGTTCCTCAGGGCTCTATTATTGGTCCTCTTTTGTTCTTAGTCTATATCAATAACCTGCCTGAATGAGGGGTTACCTAGAATGTATGCCGATGATACCAACATAAGTTTTCAAACTAATAAACTTGATGAGCTTGAAGATCTTATGAATACCGAACTTGGAAAACTTAAAGAATGGCTTATTCTCGTCAAAGACTTGCAACATTTGATGACCATGAAATTAATGTTTTTGTAGGCAATGATCAAATTGAAAGAGTCAGTAGCTCTAAATCTTTAGGACTTAAAATTGATGAAAACTTGACCTGGAAAAGCATATTGATGAAAGCTCAAAAAAAGTCTCGGCCGCAATTAGCGTTTTAAAGCGAATAAGAAGCTATATTAGTCAAGATACAGCAGCTAGAGTGTATCAGGGACTAATTGAGCCATATTTTTCCTACTGCGCTCCTGTTTGGGACGGCATTGGTAGTAATTTGAGTGATAAATTGCAAAAACGTCAAAATAAAGCCGCACGTGTTATAACACGTTCTTCCTATGATGCTTTATCTAGCTCTGTACTTGAAGAACTTAGATGGAATAATTTATATAATAACCGCAAAATGCAAAAAGCAATTCTCATGTATAAAGTCACGAACAATTTAACACCTATGTATCTACAAGATTTGTTTGTAACTAGAATTAGTCACTATAGTCTCAGAGATTCTGATTTCTGAAGGCAAACTGTTTCTCCCTAAACCTAGAACGGTTATCTTAAGCGCTCCTTTAGTTATAGTGGAGCTTCATTATGGAATAGCTTGCCTGAATCTCTGAGATCATCTTTATCACTTTCATCTTTTAAAAGATCTTTGTGAATCCAAATATTTTTAAGCTTAGAATAATTTTGACTATATTTATTATGTAATATTACTGAAGGTTTACCGTGTTTTAAATAAAGGCGATGTATGTATGTATGTATGTATGTATGTATGTATGTATGTATGTTGTACTCAGTAGTTTAATGTTACTTTTCCGTAATGCTTCATCATAAGATAGAGTGGGATACGCGATTTTTAAAGCACTTTTTTGCACCGACTCAATAAGGTCTGATAATGTCTTTGGAAGAGCGGACCAAACTGGTGATGCATACTCCAGTTGGGATCTTATAACTGCACAATAAATATGAACAATGTTTAAAGGGCTCAGTCCAGCTTTCTTTAATAGGCGTAAAGCATAAATGCGTGAATCCGCTTTCTTTGAAATTTTATCTACGTGTATATCCCACGAAAGGTTGTTGGTCAAGCCTAGTAGTTTAAAACTAGAGACTCTCTCCACCACATCACCGCCTATAAAAATGTCATTTTCTACTAGTTTATACTTAAGAAACGTAATAACCATATCTTTGCATTTCTTTGGATTTAGTCTCATTCCTCGTTCGTTTGCATAATCGGATATTTGGTCCACGATAATTGGTAGGGATTATTTCCAAGGCCGTAGTATCATCGACAAATTTGACTCTCCCAGGCCAATCCTTGAGCAAAGAATTTACAAGGACTGCAAAAAGCAGTGGTCCTAGCTTTGTTCCTTGTGGTAGGCCACCGTTTGTTTTCTTGAGTTTTCAATTCGCACACACTAGTAGCTAATAACGGCCGGTTTATGGACATCACTACAGAAACTATCCCATAAAATGTCAATACTTCATGTAAGATAAATTATTATGTACCCGGGCAAGTATGGGCATGCCCAACCCCACAACCCTTGCGCCACACTGGGAACACACCATCCTCGAACATCTCTTCCCCAACTCGCCCACGACAACGCGCAACCATCCACAAGTCCCCCGCACAGCCTCCGCACAATTTTCCACACAGCCCTCCCACATTCATGCTTGCCGGGGTCTTACTGAAGTTCCCGCGGAATCAACATATAGCTGGGTAGACATGTATGATAATTAGCCATGTCCATTACCAAAGTTTCAGACTTCTCCAAGGATTCATTTACTTTCGAGGACGTTACCAATCAGGGATCCAGATTCAATAGGATCAGAATACTAACACAGGACCGGGGTCCACTCTTATTAAAGGTCGAGAATTGTTTTTCTTACGGAGTAATCGCGGACGACAGGTTTGGTAAGATTAAATACTCTGTCCCGATAGTATTGGAGGACAGGGAGTCATTTTTATCCGCTTTAGAGCTTGTAGAGGCTGAAGCTGTTAAGCAGGTGTCCGATCCGTCAAAATACGGACGTAGCGAGAGGCTCATGAGGTGTCTTTACCGCAAGGACTGGCACCCGGTATTGTACACCAAGATCGATGGTGACACACGGATGTACCCTCCCGTAGGCGACAAACCTGTGAGCCACAAGAAGTACATGGATGAGGGGTTTTATCTTAACGCAGTCGTTAGGATCGATAGCATATACGTAACCGAGGACGTAGTTTCCATTCAGGTGAAGTTGTACGAGGCACGGATGTTGGAGGATCCTCCCATGAAATCTAGGGAGATGCTTTTGTAGGTTTAGTGCAATTTTAATACCCTAATATGAGGGTATCGAAATTCTATTACCTTAGATCTTTATGTCCTATTGCCAATAACACCTATCGGAGCGAACCAGTATAAATAAAAGTATGAGTGCCGCCGGGAACATGAAGCTCTTTGGAATAGCGTATAAGGAGTACCTGGATTCTGTTAGTCAGGAAGAGACGGATCCACCACAACACACCGATGAGGAAGTTCCCGGTAAGAGGCTGTGCTTTGGGAGAATCAAGCATCAGTTTGTTAGTATAGATGGTGGAACGGTCGTGTAATGAGTGTGGGTTGGTATCTGGTCCGACTCCTTATGTTTCGGAGTATGATTGTTGGGATAGGGCAGGTGTGAATGGTCCAGACAAGAGTAGTGTTAGTTTTAAGTTCTATAGTTTTTGTCAGAGGAAGAACATAACGGCTTATGGTCTGCTTGGTGGAAGGGTATATGAGGTTGTGGAAAATATTAGGTGGATTTGCGAAGCAGAGGAACCCAGAGGGAAGAGGCTTCCTAATCTCAATATTCTGACATATCAGGTATGTAGGAGGTTGAACATGAAGATAGATGAGTCTTTACTTAAGATTCCTAAGGGAAAGATTCCGCACGATCGGTGTAGGAAGATATTTCGGACATTAGGCTGGGAGTATCTCGAATAACTTTGATGTTCTATAAGCATTAAAATTGAAGTAGTAAATTTAGGGTGACGATGACGAGAAGGACCTCAACCGTTATCGGGATTAATAGGCAGCTGATCAGGCACAGCCACATCAGCCTTCATCGTTTTGTTTATCATATTTTTTTACCGTTGCGCTGGCGTAACCGACGTGAGTATGTGCGCTCATTGTGATGTCTCCTCGTTCAATACCGATACCCAGGTTAAACATTTTTCTCCTTTTATGATTTTTGTTGTGCTTCACCCTGTTTGCGGTTTCAGGTTTTGTGGACAGGCATCCCATTTTTATTTAACCGGAAAATAAAATGCCATTTAACATGATTATTGTAGGTATGACAGCCTGTGGGAAGACGCATTACCTCATTCAGGAGCTAAAGACAACGTTCTTTCATCAGTTTGAAAATATATTCCTGATTTGTCCTACCTATCACTGAAATAGGACTATGATCAAGAGTTCATTCATGAGGAAGGCAATTTCTTTGTTATTCCCTGCCGGCAGGATGACGTGGAGGATTACCTTAAATTTGTAGTGGACTTCACCAAGGGAAGGGAATCCCTCATCATCTTGAATGACTGTGCCAGCACTAAGTCTGTAAAGGACCTTACGGGGGAGTTTGTTGATCTTGGGTTTAGCGCACGTCATACTGTATTTCCACCATTGTTATTACCCAACAGCTGACCTCCATTGCTAAACCGTACAGGCAGAATATTTCGAAATTAGTAACATTTTATAATCCAAATAGGCAGGACATGAAGATTATCCTGGATGAATACCTTCTTGTTGACAATGCGGAAATGAGGTCTATTAAGGAGAAGCTGAAGGAGAATAAGTATGCTCATCTTGAATTGGACCTGGTACATCCGTTTAATCACGAGGTAAAAATTCCGGTGTTATAATAAAAGGGATGGAACAGGAGCCACCGACCGTAGAAAATACGGGGATTAAGGACTATAGTGCAGAACTTATCCGCCTGTCCAATGCAGGGGAAATTACTCAGTTCGAAAAATACCTCAGGAAAGCGTCCGAAAAAGTCATCATGAAAGTTCGGAAGGACTACATCGTTGCACAGAGGGAAAAGGCAAACGCCGTGTTGGCGGAAGCTCTGATTGAAACATTTTCCAACATTATGGAAGCCATCAACATGGTGCATAGTGGGGAGGAGCTGAGGACGGGGTTGAATCAGGATAAGCTGTTTAGGAGTGATGTTAAGAGTGTGGTGTGAAAGCTGTCCCCATACGTACCCTACCTAGGGATCTTTAGCGGTGGAGTGACTACAGTGAAACATGTCTATCGGAGAGCACCTGAACAACCACCTTCTGAGGAGGAAGGACCGAAGATTGATGATCAAGCATAAAAAATTTTCCAAACTCTGTTGAGTATGGAAAAACTACGATTCCCAGATAATCTAGTACTTTACCCCAGCAAGTTGCCCGTTCGCGATCCTGATAACACCGTCGGAAAGGACGAACATGTAACATACAACGTGTGCAGTTATAGCTTTCTTTGTGATTTCCACCAGTATTCCAGACTGGGTGTTCTGAATTTTAGCACCGTTTCCATATGTGTTGGCGTCGTTTGCGGTTCTGAGATCAATGACCAGTGCGAATTTTTTGTCTTTAAAGAAGCCGGTTAGTGTCTGATGGTTGATTTCGTCAGTACCAAACAGTCGCCTTGCCTCCTCGTATAGCCTTGTTTTCGGGATACCTTGGCTATAGACTGAATTTGGAACACCCTCTACGGTTACCTTGACCTTTTCGATGTTGGGGTATACATACATATTCTTCACTGTCAGATTTTGTCTTGTTTGTGAATAACATAACGATGGCTTTCATGCTCCTGCGTGGTATATTGATTGTCTCATTAATGATGGTGGAGTTTTTGTCCCATTCGGATTTCTTCATCAGGGTGGTATGTTCGAAGGATAGCTCTCGTTCGGATCCATACGGACCCTCGGCTTTCCTTGCAAGGTCATTATTATCGATGGACTTATATTCCAATTCGATGTTCTCCAAGGTATATCCTTCTACGGATTCTCCTCCTTGTGCACTCATGATTTCGTCTGCTGCAGGTAGGGTAATCACATATTGTAGGTCGTTTGCCATGTTATGTGGGGCGTAGAGCCCATGATCTTTAAAAATTTTGTTGACCTTGATTCTCTGTTTTGTTCCAAACACGCCGAACAATGCGGTGGCATCAGCATCATCGTTTGCGGCATCATCCTTGGAGATTTTCTTCCTCGTAGCTTCGGTAGCAATGCCGTCCTCCACTATGTCATCACGCTGTTTTTTGTGCAACCATAGGTCTTTGTAGACTTCCAGTAGGCTTTTTCCACTGTTGTCGTAGACTTTTTCTCCTGCAAGTCGGATTTCTAGTCTTTTCTGAAGAAGTTTACCTAGGTTGTTTCTAAACCAGGATTTTGTATTACTGTTCTTAGAGTCGAAGACCAAAGCGATACTGTCCGGTACAAGAACGGAGTCGGCTTTTAGCTTTGGGATATTGACGTAAATTTCTTCTCCCGGTTTAGCGGAGTTGGGGTTAAAAGTTAGGACATGTCTGGTCCTACTCCCAGTGATTTCTGTCCTATTCATACGCCGAAAGTTGGGCATAAGTTCAGCTGTTCGATCCATTATGTTAAATTTAGTAAAATTTATTTCTTTTGTCTGCTTTGGAAGTACTTGTATATAGCTCCAGCAATTAGGATTACCACAATCCATAGTTTTTTGGCGAGAAAGGCAAGACCCTTAGCTCCCCAGCTTAGAATAGCACTTAGCAGATTTAGGATAGGTACTAGGATTGGTAGTGCAGATTTTGCAAGTCCGGCCAGTGCTTTTCCTACAGCTCCTAGTCCTTTGGATGCTCTCACAATGGTCTTCTTTCCTGCCAATGCAACCGTAGTGATGATTCCAGCGACGGAAATAGCGATAGCGGTTAGCACATCCAGGTTTTCCTTTGCCCACCTACGGAATCTCTCGAATCTTGTTCGGATGTCTTACCTTACTTTTTCCCTAAACCTGTGTCTTCCCTCCTCTGATTCGGATTGCTGACCCATTTATAACCTAGCGTCATCAATACCCTGTTCGGCAACATCCTACCCTTTTGCATAATTTGTCGTTTATCAGGATCTGTTTCGAGTTCTATGTTGTTTCAAATATTACCTTTTGGGTTTTTAGGGATTCAATCCTAACTTACGGGGGTCCTTTAGGAGCGGTTACTCCCACAAATTCCCTTCTCTCATGTGTGGTTATTTTACCTTCTCTTTCCAACCTTTCCGCTTGTTCTGCAAGAGTTTCACTCGCAGTGATGGTTTCCTGATGTAGTTCTTCCCTAGCATCCTCGAGGATATCTTCTGCGGTTTCTCCTGATGATTCTCCTCCGGTTTCCTCTTCGACTACACTTCTAGCCTTCGTTATGTGTTCTCCGACTGCTATGTTGAATTTGGTATTGAATTCCGATACGAATTTTTTATATCTTTTGTTGGTGGAAAATCTGTATATACCACTTGTATCAATGTAAGCGATTTCGGTTCCTTTGAATGTCAGCTTATTTCTAGTGATGTCCAAACGGGATAAAAGGTCCCTAGAAACTGGTCCATCGTCCGCATTTATACGGTAATCGGACACCTGGAGTCTTTTAATATATTCTGACTTTATGTCGTCGAATTTTCCGTATGTGTACAGTTCGTCTAACTCCTTTTTCTGTAGGAGTCGTCTTTATTCTCTTCATAGAAACTGGAGGTTTTTGCATCGTCTAGTCTATCGTGGTCGTTTAGTCCGCCCCGGAAATCGTCTTCATCAACAGGTGTAACCCCCTCATCACCTCCTTCAGCCCCTTCCGGTTGGTCGAAGTCATTCATCTCTATGGTGTCCATTTTTATTTAAGTCTAAAGATAATTCTTGTTCGTAGTATCTTCCTAGGATGTCCTCCCCATCCTCAAGATCCTTAAGGCTGTACATGTTTGGATCTCCTCGAAACACCGCTGTAATGACGTATACTTCATTATCAAAATTGGGTTCGTATCCCTTTTCAAAGGTTTTATGTTTTATTTCCACCCTAACATGATCCCCGATCTTAAATTTGGGATTTGGAAAACTGCTTAGTGGATATCCGTAAATCTTTGTCCAAACTTCGTCCTTATTTTCCTCGTTCACATCCACCGGCCTCATCCCTATTGTTCTGTGTATGGTATTATTATAGGATCTGACAAGGTTAGGTAGAACGTCCGCCCAAACTTTCGTCCTATTTTCCGTGAAATATTTCCACATCCTTGTTTTAAGGGTTCTATTAAATCTTTCAACAAGTGCGGCTTTCCGGAAGGTTCTTGTGGAAAAGTAGTGGACATCATGATCCTTTAGCAACGTCTTTACTCCTACATTGTAAAATTCCTTTCCATCGTCAAATTGTGCCGTTTTAGGATACCTACCGATCCTTTCCTTAAATTGTATGAGCACATTTTTAACAGCCTCTGTCATGCTTTCAGTATTTTTCCTCCATATTAGAATTGCAAATGCATACCGGCTTAGAACCTCTATGACAGTTAGGATCCAACGGTTTCACTTATTCTTGTGGCTAAATTTACTCATATCCACAAGATCCATTTGGATCTGTTGCGCAAGCCCGTCCACATAGGTTCTTTGGGTTTTGTAATGTTTTCGGGATGGTTTGTGAATAATGTAGGTATTTTGTGTTTGTAACCATTCCTTAACATTCTTCCGACTGACTCCCTTCATACCCTCCTCCTTTGCACTTTGGTATAATTTTTCCATCGACATGTACCCACCGTTAACGTTAAAATATATTTCTCGAAGAGCTACATCCAGTGCCAGACTCATTTTATTACCTGTAAATAAAACATGAAGAAGATAACAACCTATATCCAGGGTAATCCCACCATCTTCAAGATCCACTGATCCTCACCCACGGATCTGAACTTTACGTGAAGACTGCTGCTGTGTTTTGGAATTATAAGAACATTCGCAAGGGGTACAATGACTACACTTCCGTAGATGGGTAGAAGATTATGATAGATGAAGGGTACTGGACCTTTAAACAGCTTAGGAAAGAATTGGAGGAAAACGGATTGACACTTAAGGAGTATCCTGATGGAAGGATAAAGATTGACTTTGCTAAGGGAACAAATTCCGCAGGACTCCAAAATCTCACGAGTATTTTAGGATACCGATCCTCCAATGGTCCCACATACACCCCACATATCAGCGATCGTCCCGTAGACATCCATGAAGGCTTGTGATACCTCACGGTCAGCTGCAACCTTGTGAATCGTGAGCATAACATTGGACCGTACGGAAATCGGAGCACCGTCATCACTTCCCTTCCAATTGATGGAACCAGACCTCTCTTCGGAACCACAACCAAATACAACGACATCGAAAGCCAGGTACGGGTGGATGCTGGAAAATACAATGAAATTCGGTTTGAAATTGGATCTAATACTGGAACTGTTCCCGGAGATGTCTTGCTAGAACTTTACATCAAATAAAAGAATGAGTGAGGATATCTTCCGAAACTACTACGGAACGAATTATGAAAAGGTCAAGGCGGCAGCACCCATTGAAATCCGGAAAATGAAAGAGAATTTTAGGAGAAAATATCCCAATGCAACCCTATCTAAGTTTGACTTTGAGGTTACCTTTGCCAAGGATGGGACCGTAGAGTCCAGAGACATCTTCTATAAGGTGAATGACCTCACAAGCTATGATATCACATCCGATACCTTTCGTACAAATCCGGAGTGGACTAACTATCTCCATTGGGTAGAGGGGTGGCGAAGTGTTCTTCCGGATGCAATTTTCCGTCCTAATAAGGATTTCAAGATCAATGCACATAGTTTTAAGGTCTACATTACGGAGACAAAAAATTTCCTAACGAAATTGGAGCGTATTAAACCATTATATGATGAACCCACCGGAATACTATACCTTTTGATTACCATTCGAATTCATACTTTTGCTCCCTAGCAGCATGCTATGTTGCTATGTTTAAGTCCGCAATTTCTGAGGATCACCTTACAAATAACTTTCCCAACTCACACTCCAATATAGTAACCTCCATTGTTCGCTTCCACCTTCATTTTCACCTATCGATATTCATGCGTAATCCCAAACTCTTGGACCAATACCTTACAGGGGACGACAGACGAACCATTAGGAAGTATACACCCATACGTGAAATTTGGGAAAAGAGATCGGATTCTTCCCATGCAAACTTTGGGACATGGTACTGCGGCAAGTCCGTGAGTGAACAGAGGAAAATACGTCGTCAAAAGTACCATTTGACCAAATATGGAGGTTAATTTATCGAGTATGAATACCTGACCGGTAGGTTACCCTTCGATGTTGAAAATGACTATAAGACCCTTATCCTAAAACATCCCGGGGACTTACCAAAGTTGGACAAAAGTTATTCCAACAATCAATCGAAGCGTTTGTGTATTCAGTCCTAGGGGCACAAGCCAAAACCCGATGGAGTATTACGGGTCACGGTGCAAAAAGTCTACAAACGCAGGAAGTCTTTCGGAAGGTGGCAAGGGATACAATTGTTCAAAATAATGTGACAGTTGCCATTTCCAACATGAGGACGGCCATTGCAAACACACATGTTGTCCTAAATTTTGCTATCATGCCGGGTCTGATCCTAATCCCTTCGGATCTAAGGATTTTAATGAAACCTATTCCAGGATTCAGCAACGTTCTAACGGTAGCTAAGAATGGTATGATGTTTCGAAAAAATGAGAAGGTAAACTACACTAATGATGACTCCATCCCTACTCCTACCCATACGAGTAATACAGGTGAAAGTCGTACTATTAGACCAATTCCAACTGTAGAGGATTTTAAATCCCCGGAATTGAGGCAGAAGTCTGATACCCAGAATATTGCCCTCGGTACAGCAGCGGTAGCATCCTTGCTTGCAGCGGTAGCATCCTTGCTTGCGGCTTGCATAACTGGTATTTCGGCGTTAAATAAAAATGAGCATCTTATTCGAGTACGATTACTTCGACACAGTAACAGAGGACCTAAACACCCTGAAACGGAGGTTAACGACAACCGAAAATGTACAACAAGGGAACACAGCGGAAATAGTTACACATACTAACGAAATTAAATGGTTAAATAGTCTAGGAGAAAATGTGGTTCAGTACGATTTCAGTCAGATACCGGATTATCCACCAGGATTTTTGCAAACATCCGGTAATACTGACAGCGATAAGGAGAATGCAAAATTCATGGAGTTTAGCTTTAGTGATGGTATAAACATTTCGAGCTCATCCCCTCTATACGGATTTTATCAACCTCGTTCCCAGGGCTTCAGTGTGGGACGAGGCGAGACACGAGGAAGCCCTGGTCCGGGCCGGTCACGTGACGTCAAAAAATGGCAGTATTTGACAGCTACTCGTCAAGGAGTGGCGAGATATTCTTTAATGAAATATACAAGTCTTCGAAACAAATAAATAGCCAAAAGGCTTCTCAATCGATATTATTTATGTGTAGAGCGAAGTTTGACACGAATCAGCTAAAATCTATGAAGATCCCGTCTATGTTTTCTAAGATATACCGATATTTCTGGAGATTTTCAACTACAGGCAAAGCTCGATCTGCATCCAAGTGCATCTAGGCGTCTCCATGCAAGTGGTGATTCACACGAAATTTCCTTTCTCTCGTTTTGAACAATATGGCTATTGCTATAATTAATATTTAGTTTAAATATGCTCTTATAGATCTGACTTAGTTCAATATATTAAATAAACACAAATATAAAACCTCGCGTAACCCGGTTTACGCTGTACAGGAATACACGGTTCGCTTGTTTCGCCGGACACCAACACTTGCCGTTCAGGAGCAATGCTTGCCTACAAATTTTATCCCCTTCACAATCTTTGTTTTATTTTATCGTATAGTCGCAATTTTCAAGTATTCGGCGTATTCTGAAACTGAAAAACTGGGTGGCGTGCGAATCTTGTAGACTACATCGGCCTAGGCGTAGAGCTATTAAGTAAACAGGGCCTAAATTAATTTAGTAGTTTCATTTAATTTAATTGTTTGTCTTGCTTTTATTTGTCAGTACAAAATATTGTAAATTAAAATATTACTACAATGCAATACGCGTAGTATTTCATCAGACATCTGCACTAATAAATACTGTATAAGGAAAACTTAAATAATAGTAGACATTTCTTGTTTTGTCAGAAAACATCACAGCTCACTTCGACACGGCTTTTGAGTTTTGTAACCGGCCGAGGCGAAAGTAAATCGTGCAGTCGGGAAAACGTCTTACTTTGAAAGATTATTTTGCAAAGCATACTCGTACACACAAGAATCATAAAAATACAAATGTTGAATTGTATTGTAATTTGTTATTGTCAACCGTCAATTTAGTTATTTTTAGACAATATGGTGTTAGCCAATCAGACTGCAAAAGTGACCGGCCCGGACCAGGGCTTCCTCGTGTCTCGCCTCGTCCCACACTGAAGCCCTGGGAACGAGGTTGGGATTTTATGAGACAAGTAGGGGAACGACTGTCATGTCTACGCGTGATCAGCATAGTAGAATTATCCAGTCGTTTTCATTTTTAGTCATCATTATATCCGGAACTATGCACGTTCAGATTCAAGGTGTTGAGTTTAAGGATATAGACTCTGCCGGAAATGTAACCAATAGAACGGGACCTACGAGCATAAATTGCTTCCTCCTGACAACATAGGGTTTTAAATCTTTTTGTAAGATTTAAAATATTCGTGTCAATCCATAGGCACCACCGACTCCTAAAATACCCATTGTCAACACAGCATACCTTTTCATTTCGTCCGATGGTTGGTAATAGTCCTCTAATTTTGGTGATGGTATAAACATTTCGAGCTCATCCCCTCTACACGGATTTTATGAGACAAGTAGGGGAACGACTGTCATGTCTACGCGTGATCAGCATAGTAGAATTATCCAGTCGTTTTCATTCTTAGTCATCATTATATCCGGAACTATGCACGTTCAGATTCAAGGTGTTGAGTTTAAGGATATAGACTCTGCCGGAAATGTAACCAATAGAACGGGACCTACGAGCATAAATTGCTTCCTCCTGACAACATAGGGTTTTAAATCTTTTTGTAAGATTTAAAATATTCGTGTCAATCCATAGGCACCACCGACTCCTAAAATACCCATTGTCAACACAGCATACCTTTTCATTTCGTCCGATGGTTGGTAATAGTCCTCTAATTTTGGTGATGGTATAAACATTTCGAGCTCATCCCCTCTACACGGATTTTATGAGACAAGTAGGGGAACGACTGTCATGTCTACGCGTGATCAGCATAGTAGAATTATCCAGTCGTTTTCATTCTTAGTCATCATTATATCCGGAACTATGCACGTTCAGATTCAAGGTGTTGAGTTTAAGGATATAGACTCTGCCGGAAATGTAACCAATAGAACGGGACCTACGAGCATAAATTGCTTCCTCCTGACAACATAGGGTTTTAAATCTTTTTGTAAGATTTAAAATATTCGTGCCAATCCATAGGCACCACCGACTCCTAAAATACCCATTGTCAACACAGCATACCTTTTCATTTCGTCCGATGGTTGGTAATAGTCCTCTAATTTTGGTTTTCGCTGAGGTGATGTACTATCCATAAGCCTCGTATAGTCCCTCAGGTCTTCCAATGCCCTGTTTGTTTCCTCGATGTCCTTGTTAGCATCCAGGATCTCAGCCCTCCGTCTTACCTCGTCGTTCCTCCGCTTTACCTCGGATTCGTAGAACTTCGATCTCCTTAGCTTTCGCAAGCTTCTCTAGGGCTTGGTTATGTCTTTTCACTTCTTCTTTATAGCCTTGCCCATTCAACTTGGAGAATAGGAAACCGGATCCAGCAAAGGACACGGCGTTAAAGAGTCCTCCTACCACAATAGATGTCATCTTTTATTTGTTAATCATTTTTGGGATGTAACCCTTATCCTTAAGATACCCTATGGTGAATGCGCTTCCGGCTACGGCAACGGCAAGCTTTGCTGCTCCTTCCAAGGTCATCGGTGCACCGAGGCTTTTTCCGGAAACCGTTTTGGCAAGGTAGGATACCCCAACAACTCCGGTTGTTAATAGCGCAGCATCGTACAGTTCGTTGATCACTTCCTTCTTCGTGTCGGTCATTATGTTTCTATTATAGTAGGAATATTTCTCCTAAACGTTCTCGTCTTTCAGCTTCTTTTCCAGGATTAGAGAGAATCTTCTTTCCAAGGTGTTGAGCAACCTGTCTTCACTCTCCTTGCGTTTGGTTTCTATCACCTTGCGTTTGGCTCCTGTTGCCTCAAGCGTGTGAATGTAATCAGTACAGTTCCGGTTGTTACAAATAAGGTCAGTATGTCCAAAAATAACTGTGACATTGTTTTATTATACTCAGTCAAACAAGTCAGGACCTTTTGGAGTAATAACAATGGGTTCCGGTTCCTCTACAGTCTTATTTTCCTTAGGCTTCTCATCCTCTTCCTGACGACTATACCACATGAAGTAAAGGGATCCGAGCCCTACGGCGATACCTACTACCAAGCCGACTCACTCTAGGGTGACTATCGACTCATTACCTTTGTCCTCTGTGTCCGAAATGCTCTGCTCCTCTTCCTTGATAGCCTCAAGTTGTGCCTTCTTTCTTGCTTTTGCTTCCTTACTGATCTTAGCAAGCCTACGTCCCAACTCCACTCTCCTGGGGTCTGTGACGTGGGTCTTTACTGGATTTGTTACCGGTACTGCTGTCGTATCTGGGTTCTCTTCAGACATGGTTCCTTTTTATTTATAAAGGAAAAAGTTCAAGTAACCTTAATTCTACTCAAGGGTATCTCAAAATATTTTTAAGTAAGTTCCAAGTAAAAGTTAAGTAACCCTAATTCTGCTTGAAAGTATCTCAGAATGCTCCTATCGGTCCTTAATCTTACTCAAAAGTACCTTAAATTCAGAATCAGCAATCTATAGACAAGATTTTCCTACATTTAAACAAAGCAACCATGAGACAATTCACCAGAAGGGAGGAAGAAAGGGTCCAACTCTACTTTAACTGCCCGGAAAAAATGGACTATATTGAAAGGACGCTCAACCGGGTTGACTACATGGACACAATGATCACTATGGAAGTTGATGGTGAAAACGGTCCGGCGAAGCTTAAGGTTAAATTCGGAAAGGGATGGATGGGAAAAGGTGCTGAAATCCACAGGGTAAACAACCTTAAGGGAGAACCAAAAGGCATCATGGTTCTCATCACCATTTCGGAATCCACCTATCCGTACGACTGCTGTATCGAAACCCAAAAGAATAAGAAAGACGGAATCTGTATAGGTATACCAACAGAAATCACCCGCCTTTACACCCACCCCGACCTTCTACACAGAGCAGAGCGACAAGAGGAAGCAGAAGAAATGGATGAAATACAGAGGGAGGTCGGGGAAATATCGTACGAGGTATTGAACTGGGAGAAGGAAACGCTGGATGATATGCAAATAGAGGCTGAAATGGAAGAAGCCTTACATGGTCAGATTGATTAAGGTTGCCAAGTAGTGACCTGGCGAGGTTGTTAAATCCAGAACACGCAACTGCGGATCCTCTGCCTTACAAACAGAATCAACATCGACAAGGTAAAAGCTTCTATATAAATAAAGGACACCTTTTCTCATACGTCCGAATGTCTGGAAGACTTGGGAGTATTCATTGTTTTTTTCAAACCTTATTGGTCTGGAAAACAGAATCAACCTTAGAATCACTTTATAGATAAACTTTTTCTATATAATAAAATAATGAATACTTCTAACCCAAGTATTCCAATTTCGGACAGAAAGTTCGCATCTATTGAGCGGATGAAAACTAACGTTTTGGAAAAGGCCCGGGAAAGAGGCCTAAAAATTGAAGAAAAATTAAAAACCACTTCCACGAATTACTCAAGAAGGAAAAGAGAAAGGCAATCGGAAAGGAAGTTAAGACTGTTGCAAGGCAATTCCAAAGACGAAGGAAGCAAACCGAGGCTGATGCAAGAAAGGCGATAAAGGATACAAAGAAATGGAAAAGCGATATCACCAAAGAAGAGAAAAGACGGCGAAAAGAAGTCACGGACTGGAAAGCCGAGGCACAAAAGTGGAAGAAGGAATCCCAACGGTTACGACGAAACGCATGGCCTCGTGAAAGGCGAGCTGAGGAGAACCGTAGGATTCCAGAGGGCAAGTGGAAAGGTAAAAAGAAGTTTGCCCGTCTTCAGCTAAAGGTGGGTGATAAGTTAAGTAAAATTTGGGATAGGTCGATGGAAATCCTGAAACCCATCCTAGCCAAGCATGCCATCAAGAAAAAGGTAAAGAAGTATGTTATCAATCCCAAAGGCGCGTACGATCCATCCTACTTCCTAACCACCACGAAAGATGAGGTTAAAACGGAACCCAGAAACGTAAGGATGTCCTTGGCTTGTGAAATGGTAAGAAGCGACCCGAAAACCTGGGAAGAAGTGTCAACCATCGCTCACTTTGGGTCAAAAAACCACAAACTTATCGGTACGGACGATACGGAGGAGGCTCAAAGCATAATGAGGGAAAAAATACTAAAGTCATTCTCCGAATACCAAAGGAGAGGAAGTGGATGGAGACTACGCAAAGTTACCCAGTTAGAGATCCACATCGGAGAATTACAACCCCTCAGGGGTAAAAAACACGAACCTCTACCCAAATCCATGGTAAGTAAGAAGGCTATTATTAATTTGAAAAACGACGACGACGAATGTTTCAAGTGGGCTATCACACGTGCCTTAAACCCTACCGACATCCGTCCGGAAAGAATCACAACGGAACTTAATTAATTAAAGAACAATCCAAAGAGCTAAACTGGGAAGGGACCGAATTCCCAACACCCTTAAATAATAAATTCGAGAAAAACAACAATATTTACGTCAACATGTTGAGCGCCGACGAAAGCCTTAAGGTGTATTACCCCTTACGGGTATCCGGAAAAACCAACCTCATAAGACTCTTTCTATGGAAAGACCACTACAGTGTCATTAAGGATATGTCGAGGCTTGTAGGTTCACAAATCAGTAAAAACGAACACAAAAAATACATATGTGACCGGTGTCTTAACGCATTCGGATCAAGCGAACTCCAATTATGTTCGAACAACGATTACCAAAGACACGAATACCCAAAACCCGGAAGTACCACAAAATTCGAAAACTACGGAAGAACACAGACAGTCCCGTTCGCTATATACCCAGACTTCGAATATTATATCGAAAAACTAAATGCAAAAAACCAAAAACCAAACGAGTCAAGCACCACAGAGTACCAAAAACACAACCCAAGCGGATTCTGCTACTACGTCAAATGCTTCGACGACACCATATATAAACCTAAGCTAGTACACTATACCCAGCAACACGAAGGAGAAGAAGACATCACCAAAAAATTCGTGGATATGCTAGAAGAGGAAACCAAGGACATCTACAACCGATTCAAAACACCGACTTCCATTCGAAATCGAAGGAAAGGTCAATCAAAATATGCTTTGTGGTTTAATGTATAGACACTCTAATGGTAACCTTTACGTTTTTCAAAATTATTTGAAATCCATCTTAGATAAAATTCATAGACAAAATAAACAGTGTTTGATTTTGGGCGATTTCAATTTGTATCTTCTAAAATATGAAACTCATATTGCAACAGACGAATTTATAAATAATTTAGGCACATATTTTTTTCAGCCACATGCATATTTTACAACCAACACGGATAACTGACCATACAGCTACTCTTATAGACAATATTTTCTATAATGCCTTGGAGCAGTTCACATTAAGTGGCAATATAATTTATGACGTTACAGAGCATTTGGCTAATTTTCTAATTATCAATAAATTTTCATGTCTAACATCTAATGTTAAGATATATAAGAGGGATTTTTCGAAATTTAATGAAACTGATCTATTGAGGTACAAGCTGTTGTCTGGCAAGAGGTTCTTGCTAGTCATGGTTTTGAACCCTCGTTAATGTTTGATTCATTTTATGCAAAAGTTTCTTCTATTATCGATAAGCATATTCCTATTAAGGAATTATCAAAAAAAGAGCGCCAAATTCAATCTAACCATTGGATAACATCAGGTATAAGGAAATCCATTCACAAGAAGAATACCTGTTATCAAAGATACTTGAAAACGAAGTCTCAACAAAATTATTTAAAATTTAAAAAATATAGAAATAAAATAAATCATTTGACCCGAATTAGTAAAAAAATTATTACAACGACTATTTTAATGATCATTCAAATAATACTAAGCTGGTATGGAAAGGAATTAAACAAATTATATACATGAAACACCCAAATTCTAATTCAATCTCAACGAAACTTATACATGATGGTCAAGAGATCACTGGAACAAAGGAAATTGCAAATGCTTTTAGTAGTTTTTTTTTCTAATGTGAGAGATCGACTTGCCACTGATATTCCTCATGTCAGTAAATCGCCGCTTGACTACATTGATACATGCAACTCTGAGAGTTTTTATTTATTTCCTACCACCGCCTCGCGGAGATTGAAAGAGAAGTCTCATGTTTAAATACCAGCAAGACAGTGGGTCCTAACAGTATACCTATCAAAGTATTAAAACTTCTTCAACATGTTCTCTCGAAGCCATTAGAGATTTTATTTAATGCTTCCTTTGCCACTGGTATTGTACCTCAAAGTTTCAAAATAGCTAGAATTATACCAGATTTTCCAAAAGGGAGATTACAGAAGTTTAAATAACTATCGACCAATTTCCCTTCTTTCTATTTTTAATAAACTACTAGAAAAACTTATGTATACTCGTCTGATCAATTTTCTTGAGAAGAAATGTATACTTTATGACAAACAATTTGGCTTTCATTCACATCACTCAACAGAGCATGCGATTCTTACTATTACTGATAAAATCCAAAATGCTATTGAAAATCGAAGCTACTCGTGCGGTATATTTTTAGATTTTAGCAAAGCCTTTGATACTGTCCATCATGGCATTTTAATAAATAAGCTAGAAAAATATGGTATTAGGGGTGTTGCAAAAGATTGGTTTGTTTCATATCTTACTGATAGGCAACATTATGTGTCTGTGAATAATATAATGTCTAATTTCCATAAAGTAAACTGTGGTATACCCCAAGGATCTGTTTTGGGCCCCCTCTTATTTATTTTATATATCAACGATTTTCATGAATGCTCAGATCTATTTGATTTCCATCACTTTGCTGATGATTCCAATTTATTTTATGAAAACAAGAACATATCAGTGCTAGAATCTAAAATTAACAAAGAGTTGGTTAACATCCACGTCTGGTTATGTGCAAATAAATTATCCCTAAACATTGAAAAATCAAATTTTGTTACCTTTCATCCTTACCAAAAAAAACCTGACATAGACATAAATCTTAGTATTTCTGGTAGATACCTTAAAAAGGTTGATCATATTAAATATCTTGGTGTTTTTATTGATTCCCACCTGTCTTGGAAATACCAGATCAGCCATATTGCAAAAAAAATTAGAAGAGGTATTGGTATTCTTTCTAAAGTTCGTTACTTAGTAAATACTGATATCCTTGTAAAAGCAAGTTTATACATGCCCATAGGCATTATAAACTTAAGTTAATGAAACAAGCGTTCGGATATAACCAAAGTTGTGCAAAGTCCTTTGATTAGACCAGGTTAGGCACAAAGGTCAGTCTAAAAACGCGTGATCACTCACGTGCAAAGCACTCGGTAAATAACAATGAACCACTGTCAAACACTTCTTCCCATGCATGCGGGAAAATAGACCAATCAGGTCCTACTGTTTTGTTTGCTTATGCTTCCTGCCTGGGCTACAGGCTTCATTGTGTCGCCGGTGAGCCAAAGTGAAGGACACTTCACAGCAAAAAAAATTGCTTAAATTTGTAATATATCTCTCACGAGGCAATGCCTACCGCCCGACGCCAACGCATAGCTGTACAACAACGCGCAGAGAATGCAAATGAGCCATCGGTAAACGATCTTCGACAACAATGTCTAGACAAAGGTTTATCTGACCATGGTCGTCGAAATACGCTGGTCGCGAGACTGCAACAACATGCTTCAACGTCGTCGTCGAACAATACCGCCACAGAAGCTGCGACAATTGTTGATATTGCGAACAACAGCGAGCAAACACCACTCGTCGAGCGAAGATCTGTGTCACACGAAAGCTCAAGCGAAAACCCTCTACTGAACGACGCTCAGTTGGCCCAAATCCAATCAATCGTCGCGAAGACGGTCGAACAATCGGTGAACGATATCGCAACAAACGCCGCTCGTGCTGCAGTACAAGCCATGGCAACTGCGCCTACGAATGAGCCACAACAAACCACGGGCACGGAGCTTTGCCCAGTGTTGATAAACCACATCACGCCAATCTCGACGCCAAGGTTCCAAACGTTCGAGCCCGAAGCGCCACATTCCTCTTCGCAGAGTCTTCCCGCTAGTAATCATCTCCCATACGGACAATCTTTCCACGACCTACCGGCATCGTACGTGAAGAAGATCCAGTCGGGTGAGTTTTTTGAGCTGTCAAAACTTTTGCCAAAAAATTTATGCAATACGGTAGATGAACAGCCCGTTGTACTAACGGTCGAAAACTCTATTGTTAAAGTTAAGCAGTCCACTCAGTCCACAACAAATATCACGGACATTGATAAGTGGACAACAGCCTTCACCACCTATATGAGCGTTTTCACGCATCAATTCCCTAACAGAGCCCAGGAATTGTTGCAATATATGACCATTATTCGCCATGCTGCTCATTGTCACAAAGGGGTGGGTTGGTGTATTTACGACATCAAGTTTCGTCGGAAGGCTGGACTTAGCCTATCCCTCAACTGGTCCGAAATAGATCAGCAATTATGGTTGATGACCTTTGCAGTACCACCAGCCAGTCTTAGAGAGGAATACCCTCTTTTCCATAAAGGACCCCAACACTATGCCACCCCGGGGAACGAACAAGGGGGCATTTGCCGAGATTTCAATAGGAGCGGCGCTTGCAAACGAGCGCAGTGCAGGTACCGACATATCTGTAATCGCTGTGAAGGGGAACATGCCGGTCTTTACTGTACAGAGAACGAAAGTCTACAACCATATAGAAAACAAGGAAAGGTCCATTCATCCAGCAGCCAGCGCCATTCCAACCAAGACAAACGATAGTAATGTAGTTAGATCACTAACACCTATTTTTGTAGCTAATTTAGAAGATTCTCTAGCGGGACATCCCAACCCAACGCTTGTTTCACAATTATGTTCAAATTTAAAGGATGGAGCCCGAACAGGTTTTGAAGGGCAAAGGGCACCTAGATTTTCAAAAAGTTTGCCCACTGCCCTTACCCATCCAAATATTGTAACATCAAATTTGGAACATGAGATCTCCCTT
>CACRXK020005785.1:0-15588 GCA_902702795.2 Paramuricea clavata
CAAGACATATATATATATATATATATATATATATATATATATATATATATATATATATATATATATATATATATATATATATATATATTATGTAAATTAACATGATTTTTTATCACATATAAAACCACGACACGCTTATATGATTTTTCTTTGTGTTTTCCTCCTGAATTATTAATGAGTTTTTGAAATATATATATTGAATGTGAGTTCAAAACTATTGAAACTTGAAAGTCAAATTCTACAGCCATATGTGATATGACTTGTGTAGATCCATTTGACGTGAGACACAAACCAAAGAGCCTGGGTACGAGGCAGGTCTGTAGATTGTTGAATGACACAGGGTCACCTTGTGCTCGTTGGCAAACTGAGACTTTAGAGTCATCGTAGTCAATCTCGTAGTCAATAATTTGAGATTTGAGACCACGTAAAACACTTACTGAAACCTTACTTGGTAATTGATATGTAAATAGAACTTAAAATAACGACGCAGTCAAATTGGCCTTATATATTATTCAATCTATCGTTCCAATATAGACTTAGCGATATGTGTAAAGGTATTTCACCCTGCTGTTCCCTATTCTCGCTCCTCGGTTATAAATAGATTTCATTATTGAGTTGCTGAGTCAATAGCATGGGCATGCAGCATGCATGGACACCGCACCGAAACAAGTTGCATGCCATGAGTAATAGCGAGTAATATAGCTATACTATACTCTATAGAGTATAGTATAGTGGTAAACGCGAACGGTTACCTTGTTGAATCTATCAACTGTGAGTGTAATGACACTCTTCTAGATTGTGAGTTCTGTCAACCATAAATTTATCAAACTGTGGAACGTCAATAGTCAATCGTTTCAAACCTAATCAATAGTTTGAAACCACTGTTGAAACATGTACATCGAAGTGGACAATTACAATGTCAATGTAGGTAGCAAATTTGGGAAGTGTCTATTATCAATTACGGTTTTTCACCGTTTTAAACCAGCTCAAACCTGTCCACCAGGCAGCATAAGTCATAACACTAAAATCTGAAGTCTATGGCCTATGGACCTCACTGCTTGCCGCCCTACTTTTGGCTAAGCCAAACCTTCACCGAAGAGGAAGCAGGATACCCGAGTGCTTTTGAACTATAGCTAGCGGAAAACGTACTTACTGTAAATTCAAGGGCTCAGTTAAAGTAGCTGAATTTAAAAGATTCTTTTTAGTTCAGATCCACGTTTTATGATGACGTCAAGAAACAAGCGTTTTCAAGATTAGGGAATGGGCACACCTGCGGAAAATCTGGTAACATACAACACGAAATCTTTGTGTTGCAATACGGCACTACACAAAAATCGTGGCCTGAAAATGCGCATGTAATTAGGTAAAATTGCTTCCGAATTGTTTCAGCATGTCTTAGCTACTTAGTTGCATACCAAACAATTTGGAAGTATGTGTAGAATTCAAACAATTCAATGAAAATTGGTTGATATTTATTCTATGCCTATGGAAAATAACTAAAAAAAGAATAGGAAAATTGTTTCTTGGTACTGTTGGAATAATTGTATCAAGAAAATGTTTCAATGTTTATTTTGTGTTCCACCATTCACTACTCACTAGACTGCCATATTTTGTTTTGGTAAAAACCAAAAAGGATTAAATATTTCACATCTGTGAAACAATTTCATTGTATAAATATTGCACTATCGAGTTACGGGGGAAAATAGATTCATTGATATATAGACTTAATTTTTATAATAATCGGAGGAAAAATAACTGACATCTTAATTTAACTTTGGCCATGCTACCTACACGAGGCAATTTTTGCTGCACTTACAATTCAATTTCGGATACAGAGCATGCATGTTCTCTAAAAAGTAGTCGCAAGGAAATTGGAAGCATGGCCCACATTCTACTCTGCTGACACTTTGTTTACATAACATACTCTTGATCACTCTTAGCTTTAGGGATGAAATACTAAAAAGTTAATGGGCCAATGCTCACAATTTCCTTGTGACTGCTTTTGAGAGAACATTTCTGTATTTCAGAAACTGCTCAACCTTTGCAGTTTGAACAGTTATATGTCATTGAAGTTCACATGTGAAAATTAAGACTTCAATTATCACTTGATAAAATGGAAATCTTGACTCCTTTGGTTTGTATGGGCACAGTATATAATTCTGATTCTGATTATCATTATATTAAAACATGTAGTATAAAATTAGAACAGACATATTTTTAATACATGTTTGAAGATAATGATTAATGACTCATCCAACCAAAACTTCACGATCACAAACATGAATGAATGCAATCAATAAAATATACACTATACAATCAACACACAATCAATTTCTCTAATAAATAATTTTATTTTGTATAAATATTATAAATAAATATTACGTATTTTTATATGTTTTGTATGTTTAAAATGCTTGGTCCAGCCATGCTTACAAAACAATTAACATTATGTGCAGTGGCGTAACGTTATATCAGGGGGCCCCCCTAGTAGATCTGCCAAAGGCACGAGTCGAGCGCCGTATATGCACGAAATTTCTAGGGGGCCAGGGCATGCTTATCCGGAAAATTTTTGAATTTAGACTCTCTGAAATGCCATTTCCTGGACTTTGGGGAGAGATTTTACAGAATTCTGATGGTCATAAAACTACATTGTAACATATCAGAGGCCCTGACCAATGTTTTTGCTCTATTGCCTAAGCCTGGGGGCCCCCATTTAGGTTGGGGCCCCCGAGTTCTCACGGTCTGAGCCCATAGTAGTTACGCCACTGATTATGTGCAGTTCAACTGCTGAAATATTATAAATTATATCAACTTATTTTTTAAATACATATTTTATTTTTGAACAACCAAGGTTTGTCCATTAGAGTGATGTACTAGTGATAGTTCAGATAATGCAATATTTTGTCCATTTAATCCTTTCATCAGCACCTCACATATCATTTCAATATTTGATTTCAGTTCCTCAGTTTCTGCAATAATTTCTTTCTGTTCATTCAGAAGTCTGGATTTCTCATCCTCCATCTGTGTAAGTGTACCCTCCAAGGCAGATATATTATCAATCTTTCGCTTTCGACATAATCTTGCTGCCTGCTTGTTCTTTCCTTTCCTACGAATATCCTTCGCAATGTTGGATTGTTCTGGTGTTAACGATAAAAGTAGGTCATTAAATCTGCTCACAGGCATCTGTATGAGTTCTTCATCTGGTATTCCGATTGCTGACAATCCTTCATCAGTATTAATACTGACAGGACTACCAGGCAATAAAAAGTCACAACTGTTTGTATTAGGTTCAGTTTTAACTATGGTCTCACCAGCTACCATTTGATTCCCAGTTGGTAAGTAGTTAGATGTCGATTGCCACTGTACAGAATCCGATGATGAGTACATTTCCAGTATATCAAACAAATTTTGTTCATCTAATGTCTGGTCATTGGTACTATTAATGTTTACTGTATTATTTATACCACCAATATTACTAACTGGTGAATCTGTGGTCACAACATTAACCATAGTATTGTTCGCGTTTAAAATGTTATTGTTCAATACATTTTCCAATTCTTCGAGGTTTTTACAATCAGTATTATCACAATCAGCTTTCTCTTGCTTAACTGCGCCATCAAAGTTCACTCCTTCATTGACTTGTTCCAGGTTTGCATAATCCTCTAGGCAGAACAACTCTGGATTCTCGTATGGAGTTAAATCGAGATTCTCGAGCACTTGTTGATAGTCAAATTCTGGAAGGAATTGGTCAAGAGAACCATGTGGAAACGAGTTCTGTCGCAGAGTCGCATGTTCATTGCCCTGCATTGCAGAGCTTGTGTTATTATAGTCAGGCTGATATATAGTAGGGTATGCCATAAAGTTAGTGTTATATGAAGGATAACTTTGCGAATTATACAACTGGTTGTATGCCAAAGGATCCATATTTTGGAAATCCGGTTGAAAGTCTTTATACGAGTTCATTTGAGGCTGATATAAAGCTTGTGGTACTGTCTGCTCGTCGACGACGTATGGCGATTTCCCAGCTGACATATTTCCAAACTGCAACATATTCGCTGCGTTTTGGGCTTGATACGGATGACTTCGAATTCCTACCGTCATAGCTGAATCTTTCTTGTTTAAGCGAAGTAAATTTTTGTAATACACCGTGTTGATGTCTGTAATTGCAACGTTATAAGCTCGAATCGTTCCAACTCATTCGGTTATTGTAGCTTCCTCTGTTTGTTGCGAAATGAATACACTGTGTGACTCAGCTGAAATGCTTAACGCTTATATAGGCTTGCTATGACATAATGTTTCTATTATTACACTAAATCTTCTAGACCATTCATTGGTCCGATAGCTGGTTGACGTCACCATTTGCGTAATTTCTGCCGATGTCTTGGCAACAATGACGTCAGCAGGTCAATAAGTTCGATTGTGTTCGAAGTCCAAAATGGCGGACAGTATTGGGAAATCAGGGGCAAAAGCGGGCATGGAGTCCGGGATTTCAAAGGAAAAATACGCCGAACAGAACAGAATAAATACGTATAGAATACTAGCGAAATATAGGAAACGAAATATGTTGATGTTCAGTGGTTTATTGGCTTCTGTTTGCGGGATTTGTATCCTTTTTCAGCAGACAATCGACGTATGATGCAAGATTTTGTTTTATTCTGACAATTGGCACAGCGGTTGTCAACAATAGTTGAGACTATATTTAACATTTTGTCCTGGGGTTCTTTGCAAAACTCCGACAGATTTAGACAGAGCAGATCCAGGGTTATCAAAGAGATTTTAAGCAAGGCGAAAAAGCACGCTTATTTTAAATATTTAAATATGCAAGTATAGAAACATAGAGAATGACATAAAAATTTACTAATTTATTATGCATGATTAGTCAATGTACATCTTGTTTGGGACTTTGATGAGTACATGCATTGGTGAATTGCAATTTAATGGCAATCGGGTTGTGCATGTATTGAGAAAGCAGACCTGCCAACTCTCACGGTTGTGTCACAATTTTGTATGCTTTCTCACTACAAAGTCTTCAAATCTCATGATTTGTGAGGAAATCTGTATAACATGTATTTATATATTGTACGTTTCCTAATTACTATGGATCAAAAAGTCTGTTCTTTATTTAGCTTGAATGTTTAAAATCACAAATGTCTCTGCTAAAAATACTCCTCATATGTACTGTGTTTAATATTGGAAGTCTTGGAACAAAACTCAGCGTCACAATCACTTCAATCCAAACTGAACGCAATGTTTCTACTGTACAAAACAATGGTTGTATTACTTATTATTTCTAAAATCTCACGGTTTTTCCCAAAATCTCACGACTTTGTAAAATACAACTCCCGCTCTAGGGTTGGCAGGTCTGAGAAATCACCAATTTAATGAGATGTGATTGCCACACAGTCCATTTATTGGTCTGATTGACTGCCCAACAGTTCTAACTGAAAAAGTTTGTAAAGGCTGTAATCCAGGGTGCCAGACTGTAAAGTATTATTTTTGTGCAGGGAATATTTTTGTGGTGCATAGCAGCTAGTTGTGTGGAAATGCAGGACATTTACAGTGAAAATACAAAAAGTGTCCCACTTCCGCTTCTGTAGTTTGTTGTGATTTACTGTAATTTGTTCTGTTTTTCTGTAGCGATTACCGATTTATCGGCAAATACTGCGATAAAATTTAAATTTCATACCTTTTATGCAATGAAACTAACGAAAAATGTATTATTTCCCTTTGCTACAAAGTATCATATTTAAAAAGTAGAGAAAACTAAGTTTTATCGCGGTATTTGCCGATAAATCGGTAATCGCTACAGAAAAACAGAACAAATTACAGTAAATCACAACAAACTACAGAAGCGGAAGTGGGACACTTTTTGTATTTTCACTGTAAGAATGGCTGCATTGTATGCATAGCCAGCCAGCCAGGCAGTCAGTACTCTATGTATACTACTTACAGTACTCTATTGTGTTCTTGTGCATGAAGTGCATATAAGTACATGCAAGTTGAAATAAAATTCATTATTTAATGTTATCAAAAATGTGCAGATTTTGTAGGTAAAATGTCTTCAGACCAACTTTATAGTCTGGCCAGGGTATGTTTTTATTAATTAAGTATAATTTATGCCGAAAATCTTCGGCATGAGTTTGGCAAATTACAACAGTATTTATGAGTACATTTAGCACAGAAAGCACTCTGGCTTGTTATTCAGCATATTTTAGCATGTTTTTGATGGCTTACTGTATGTGTCACTCAGGGTTGAAAACATCAAACTCTGCACTCACTTTGCACTAATATACCAAAGTATATTTTTGTACAGATCAGACTAGCACATACTGTATACAATTGTGTACCTACCATTGGTCACATGCAAGGATGTTAACTAGCCCAGCATGCTGATTGGTAGAGCAATGCTAGTACAAAAATCGAAAGTTTGCCTTGAGGAAAGACAAAATTTATGTCAACTTGGTGATGTTTAACCTTTAGATTTAGCCGACACTAGTATTAATGTTGCAATATGTGATATTTAAAATTAGAATATATACTCTGTGAGAACGATAATTGACAATCATATTGAGCACTAAATTATTTGATAGTTTTAAATATTGTGAACTTGTTTTGAAAAACTAATAACATTGCTGATTCATGAGTTCATGCTCATCCAGCAAGATTACAATGCCACACATGGGCATATCAGATATATTCACCATTGCTGTCATGTGTCTTCATATTGATATAAAAGAAAAAAACAATGCAAAATATTGTGGCTGGCAGCCACTTAAAGAGGGGAAACAAAAAATAAGCTCTCAACCTGGGTTAAAATGATTGTGAATCAAAGCCACTGTCTGGCTTATATCAGTGCTTGTCCTTTTCACCAGACATTAGTGAAAACTATGAGACGTAATGTTTATGCAGATTATATATTATTAGGATAATTATGGCTATATAGTGGTAAGTAGAGTGAAAGCTCTGTAGAACTGGTGGTGGGCTGGTGTGCTAGTTTAGTAACACCAATTACAGTATTTTATAAAGGTGAATTTATGATATTCAGTGAAAGTCAAGGGATAGTAGGGTGATTACAAAGAACAAGATTAGGAAATAGGTATATGTACATACATTATAAGCAAGTTGAGTGTTCTTAAGACCAACAGAAACCTGAACCTTTGTAAATCTCAAGAGATTTTAAACTCTTGCAATATGTATTGTTCAGTTACCAGAATGGTCCCTCACCTCTTTAGCATAAAGGAAGTGAATCTTAACTAATCCATTTCTCTTGACTTGTGTCTTTGTGTGGTATGTCTCTACACGTTTGTCTATTTGACTATTAACTGTATTAAAATGAGTATCATAAGCGTTGTAATACACCACTCAAGCTTAGATTGAACACCATTTTGTTTGAAATAAAACAAATCTCTACATTATAATTTAACTTAGTGACATTTTATTTTTTATTCCAAATTAATTTCACCGGTATTTCGTCCATTGCGGTGAGCTTTTAACCATTGGTAGGCCGCTATTTCGAGCCCTGATTAATGTTTTCAGTTTCCCAAGCATTTTCTACTTTCATACAACCCATGCTCCTATTCTAAAAAATGTCTCATTGGAATGATTTAATCCTTAATCACATACTAGATGCATACTCAATGTTTGCTGTGAGACAAGAAGACTTTTCAGACTTTGAGAAGTGAATTTGATTTTTGCTGCTTCTGCTGAGGGTAAACTAAAAGAATGGAAGGATTATGTTCTTATTCTTTACAAAGGCCTCGAAAACTTTCACACCATGCACAGAAAAAGTACAACATCTGGAACCAATAAAACGTAAATTAATGTAGGGAAGTATACATTAGCCTACATTGTATACTTCCCTACATTAATGTGATTTGTATTTGCCTACATTTAATACTTGTTGTAGAAAACTTAGCTAGCTGTCATAAATGATAATTAAATAAATAAAATTTAATAGGCACATTCAAATATACTGTCACCGAACGGTATGTAGACTTGTTAAACATTTTTATTGTTATGCTCTTGTTGAAATAGTATACGTTTATTTGGGTAATATTTTTGTAATATTTGAAAGCGCTATAGCGCTTTTTAAACTCTGATATCAATTTTGCATGGCAATGTGTGATATATGATTTATTTTTGTGGAAAAGGCAAATAAAATGGAAAACACAGATGGAAATATATATATATATATATATATATATATATATATATATATATATATAATATATAATCCGTATAGCCAAAGCATCTTCGGTATTTCAAATTAGAGAAATTATAATATGCAGCAATACTGAAAATGTGATATCCATGCTTGTTGTTTAATAGAAAACGGACATAAATGTTTTTCCGAATCGTTGTCATGTGATAGTCGGGCACCAAGATAGACAGCTCAGGGGTGGATTTAGGGGTAGTTAAACCGAATTTTTAATTAAAAATTCAAACTGTGGTCCAGTTGTCAAATTTCCTAATACCAAGTCATAATAAAACCAAGTCACACAACAGCGGTCTTCCACGTGAGTTTTGATCGATCTGATACAAACACATATACAGTCCCTCTCGGAAATGTGACATCCGTGTAACAAAAACGTCGTTTGCTTTTGCTCGCTAATAAAAAAATTTTTTCGTCAAATCATAGGAACTATTGTTGTATTGATGTTTCGACCGGAATCCCAACTGTTACTTCTGCATGGACAGTGAATGTCTTAGGTAGGGTTGTCTTAGGAAACATCTGTTTCCAGAATAATTACCTGTATAGATGTTAGTAATGTAGTGTTTTTAGGGAGTAGGTGCCCTTAGTCCCTAACAACTGTTGATGTAAATATTATTATATTTTACTGGATATCGTAGGCCTGTAGTGTCCAAAAACGTTTAATATTAGCTTTTCGGCTGCGCAAACCTCACGCGTTTATTGTGATAGTGAAAAAACAGGAAATCCACGATTACCCTGCGTAGGAAGCAAAGACGATGTATTGTTCTTCATTAAAGATTTTACTTGTATCCACTTTGAAAAGATATTTTCAAGTATACAATTAGGAACTACACTACTCATTTGTTTCACAAGACAAACGTTTCCTCGTTTTTTAATAATTATTTGAAAACTTATCACGCAAGAGCATTCTAAGCTTGCTAAACTTACGACTATAAAAGCTACACATGAGTAAAGGACGGAAATTTTGGAAGAGGGTTTCTCATGCATACGATCTTTCAATTGGATTATATATTATATATATATATATATATATATATATATATATATATATATATATATATATATATATATATATATATATATATATATATATATATATATATATATATATATATATATATATATATATATATATATATGGCATCAATCGAACTGTTCGAAGTCCCCATGAAGGGAAAAAGAGCATGGATCCTAGTTGGGAATAGCATTTCAATACTGTTATTACTGAATACTGAAATAGTCAAAGAATATTTGAAACACATGCATATGCATACAGCACTATACAGCAGCCTGACTGTCACATTGCTGCCAGTATATACGATTGATGTTTCACCACATTCCATGAAGTCAGGATATTTCAAACTTACTGTTGGAATATTGCTGTATTAAATTATTTAATGTTTAATTATAGTTGTTGAATAATATTCGTCACGTGAAAATGAATGGCATATTTAATTTTGCAAATACCGCGACGTCATGCATGGCAGAAAAGTGCCATGTTTTAAATTATACGCCGTACGTACGACTCGAACGAGGCGAGTTATCAAACGGAATAGTGATTCTGTCTTATTTTGTAACGTTTGCTTTGTAATAAAATCGATGTATCGTTTATTCCAAATTTGTTTTACTTAGTTACAGCTAAATAATTTAGTTGTTGTGTAATCGAGGCGAGCAGTGCCAGTGTATTTAGCTAAAAACTTGAAACGTATATTCTGCCGGAATATCTTAAAAAGGTTAATATATACTGTACTATAATTTTACATGTATATATCTACCTCGTATATGTAATATAGAACTTTCAAGTACTTAATATCAATTGTAAGTGAAGTGCTTGCACTGATGCATGGGTTCCAAAGTACCAATTATTAAGCGATGAACACACCTAAAGTCAACTTTATATTGACAACGCAGTGTTTTTCTGCGTAGGAAGCAAAGGCGATGTATTGACTATTGTTCTTCATTTAAGACTTTGCTTAGATCCACTTTTGAAAAGATATTTTCAAGTACAATGGAAACTGCACTACTCACTTATTTCACATGACAAACATTTCCTCGTTCTTTAATAATTATTTGAAAACCTACCACGCAAGAGCATCCCAGCCTCGTATCCTTAAAGGAAGAAATTTTGGAAGAGGAATTCTCATACGATCTTTCTAATGGACTATTTTCCCGCTCTACATATGGCATAACTCGAAATTTGATCTAAGAATCTTTGAACATGCATATAGCAGCCTGACTGTCATATTGCCGCCAGTATGATTGATGTTTTATCACATATTTCAAACTTACTGTTGGAATATTGATGTATCAAACTATTTAATGTTTAATTATAGTTGCTGAACAATATTCGTCACGTGAAAATGAATTATATTATATAATACTGGTGACGTCATCGTTAAAGAAAGTGCCATGGATGTTTTAAATTTGAGATAGGCGAGTTATCAAACGGGACAGTGATTATAATACTAATTTTATACGCGCATATATCTACCTCATGTGTGCGTTTAAGTAGGGATTTGAAATTGTGCTCTCCCCATCTCGAATTTGGTATAGTGTGGGTGACCCAATATATAGACCTCCCTATAGAGTGATAAAACGTCACATGATCTGAAATGGGTGATTTGTAATGGGAGTGAGGAGGTTCTATAACTGGAGGTCTATTCAAGCAGCGGTATAGTAAGAGAGGAATGTGATTATTGGCTATACGAATATTTCCATGACAGCAGTTGCTATGTTATGTCTATAAAAATATGCGAAAAACAAAGATAAAGTAATTTCTATTGGGCATGAACAAATACCCTCGCCAATTATAGCAAATTATCTCGATTGAAATTTGTCATGCAACCTCCAGGTTAAAACTAATGTAGGCGTATTATTGTAGGCGTAATACATTTTAGAAGTGCTTGAATTGCAAGTGCTTGAATTACTGAGTGTTTATCCCACAATATATCGTGCAATGATAAAAGAATGACTGTTATTTTCACTTTTATAAGCTAGATCTTCCATCCATAGCATTAAATAATAAATATCTCGTGCATATTACCACTGTGTCTTTTAAAATTCTTGGCAGCCAGCCTTCACCGAATTCCTTCCGCTCGCACTTTCGCGAGAGAATAAATTTTCTTTTCTCATGTTTGCAAAGAGCATCATATCACGAGGCTCCGGTTATAATTCAGACAATCAGGAAATGCTCTTGACAAAAGTTGACAAATTTGAGCATATATAGACAGTGTTTCTATGTAGATGCGTGCAAACGACAGTCACCAAAGCTACGAAACTGTCATTTCGATAACCCTGCACTTTGTCTAGGACTATAGATCAGCTTGTTAATATACACTTGTATATTATTGGGTCTCAGAAATTCTAAGAGAAACATACATTTTAAAAATTAATTTGTCGTTCTGCCTTTTAAAGCTCCGTAGTTAATAGTATATCTATTAACTATGAAAGCACACGTAGCTAGTGCCTCCTACTGTGATTCAGCTGACAAAATCTATCCTTTATTCCAAGGCATATTTTCTTAATTTTGAACTTATTCGCACAAATTCCTTCAATATAATAGGCCTATTAAATCCTGGCAAGGAACGGCTAAAGAGTATGGATATTTTTATGATTGCACTGTATACCAAAGCATGCTGAACTGACAAGTCTCGCGAGAAAATGACTTGCATATTCTGTTGCAATTACTTACCGATTATATGACGTCATTGTTTGTATACAAGTACATCGGTCAATCAAGGCGATGCATATATGATGATATTAGCTAAACTCTAAGTCATATCACAGAAACTCACCATGATGTGTTTATCATAATGCCCGCCTTTTATGCATTTGAAAGTTTGTTATATCCCTATAGACGTAGACGAAACTTTGAGTTTTGAATGGAAGATGCATGATATGATGTGTGATATTGTTTCAATATTTGCAGTCACGAGGCCTAGCCTATTATGAATACAGGGTTTGTGGAATGGCTAATTTCTGTCTTTTATATATATATATATATATATATATATATATATATATATATATATATATATATATATATATATATATATATATATATATATATATATATAGTATATATATATATATAGTGTATAATATATATATAGTGTATAATATATATATATATATATATATATATATATATATATATATATATATATATATATATATATATATATATATATATATATATATATATATATGGAAACTTTGTCGAGTTTTTAATTACTGTACAAAATTTCAGACAATTTGGTTTAGTTTAAGCCCTTTAACTATTTATTTTATTCTAAAAAATCAGCTTTTCGCATGCTTAATTAATAGCCTTTACCTAATTTGCATATTGCTGACATATGCAAATTAGGCAAATGCATTAATTAAGCATGCGAAAAGCTGATTTTTAGGAAAAATGTAACTTTGCGTGAATAGTTAAAGGGTTTAAACTAAACCAAATTTTCTGAAATTTTGTACAGTAATTAAAAACCCGACACATTTTCCATCTATTAACTCAAAATATGATTACAACTTTTAAATTTTGTGCGCGAGCCATTTTTAGTTTGTTGGAAAAGACACACCCCCCTGGTTCACAAAATTTGAGTTCAAGAAATTTTTTTCATTATTCTACATTATAAGTACTCAAAGAAGCTATATATAAAAACCGGATACAAATAGGTGTTTAGCGAAATTGAGAGCAATTTCAAATCTGTTCAGTTTTTTTCTATACACCCTGTATATATATATATTGTGAAATAAAGTTCATATGAAGTAATTCAAGTTTGTCTTCTAATCTTATCAGCTCTACTACGGTATTGAGCACTCTACTCATATATGATTCCAAACTCGATACTTGTCTATATATATATATATATATATATATATATATATATATATATATATATATATATATATATATATATATATATATATATATATATACACAAAAACTTAGCATATTTATTACTATACAGTTTTGTACCACGAAACACATATATATATATATATATATATATATATATATATATATATATATATATATATATATATATATATTTTTGTTTTACCTCAAAAAACCACAACAGTCTGTTTCATAACAGTCTATACGGATGAAACAGACTGTTGTGGTTTTTTGAGGTAGAACAAAAAACTATATTACGCTCTATCTATATTGTATTGAGCACTGTTTGTGTTAGATATATAGATATAGACGGACAGCGGTCATACGCACGGACATGCGCATTAGATATGTAGATCGGCCATGCTTATGTATTATTCATATTTTGTTAAAAGTATAATCTAAATACACGACAGTGGCGACGAATTTGGGATTGTTATAAGTCCAGAAATGACGACGATTGGAAAAATTGATGTTTTTGATGAAACCCAAGAAAGCTGGGAAACGTATGTCGAACGAGTACAACATTTTTTCGCTGCAAACGATGTCGACGACAATCATCAAGTGCCAACTCTGCTGAGTTTGATTGGAAGCAAAACGTATTCATTATTAAAGGATTTACTTTTGCCAGAAAAGCCTGCAGACAAGAACTTTGATGAAATAGTAAGTACATTACAGAAGCATTTAAATCCTAAACCACTAGAAATAGCCGAACGGTTTCGTTTTTATAAGAGAAATCAGCAAGATGGGGAGAGCATTTTAAGTTATATAGCTGAGTTAAAGAAATTAACCACACATTGCAATTCTGGAAGTAACTTGGAAGAAACCTTGCGCGACAGATTGGTGTGTGGATTAAGTAATCAGCAAATTCAGAAACGTCTCCTTGCAGAGTCAAAATTAAAATTCTCCAAAGCTGTTGACATAGCAGTTGCTATGGAAACAGCCACTCGAGATGCTACAGAGATCCACAGCAAGGGTAGAGAAGAAAAACCTCTTGGTCTTGACAAACTGACACTGAACAGACCCTCGAATAGATCAGATAGTGGCCCACCTTCCCCTGTAGTGTGTTATCGATGTGGAGCTAATACCCATGTTGCAACTGAGTGTAGATTTAAGAAAGAAGTCTGTCACAAGTGTGGAAAGAGAGGTCATATTCAAAGAGCTTGCCGGGCACAACAAAGCCAGGGGCCCGGTAGACCCTCGCCCAGATCAAGATACCAGAAATCGACCAATGCCATAGAGACTGAACCAGATGAGTATGAACACTTGTTGAATAACCTAGAAGTTCATAATGTAGACAAATCAAACAGTGATGTCATATGGGTTGACGTGAAAGTTGAAAATCAACCACTATCCATGGAACTAGACACAGGATCGGCCGTGTCCATTTTGTCATATGACATGTTCTTGGAAAGATTTCGCGACAAGAAGTTGGAGAAAACAACCACCGTACTAAAGACCTATACTGGTGAATTGATTGTTCCAGTTGGTTGCCTTACCATGCAAGTTGAATACTTAGATCAATCATGTCAATTGCCATTCCATGTAGTCCAGACTAAGGGTCCAGTGTTAATGGGTCGAGATTGGCTTCACAAGCTTCGCCTCGACTGGAAAACCATCAAGTTGTTGAAATCCTCAGATTCCAGCCATAGAAACCCTGGCACGACTACACAAGAGAAGCTGAAAAACCTGTTGAACACGTATGCAGAGGTTTTTGAAGACAAGCTGGGAACTTTCAAATCTGCCAAAGCAAGGATAACTCTCAAAGAAGGTAGTCAACCACAGTTTCGCAAAGCTCGTCAGGTCCCATATTCCTTACGACCGAAAGTGGAGGAAGAACTGAAGAGACTTCAGAGCGAAGGTATTTTGTCGAAAGTAGAGTGGAGTGATTGGGCGACACCGATTGTACCAGTGCCGAAACAAGATGGTTCAGTCCGTATTTGTGGTGACTTCAAAGGTACTATTAACCCAACACTGCAAGCAGAACAGTATCCTCTGCCTCGAATCGAAGATATATTTGCCCATTTAGCTGGTGGGAAAAAGCTTTCCAAGATTGACCTGCGCCAAGCTTACCATCAGATTGAGCTGGAGGAAGAATCCAAGAAGTACCTTACAATTAATACGTCCATGGGCTTGTTTCAATACAATCGATTGGTTTTGGTATTACCTCAGCTCCCGCCATTTGGCAGCGTACCATGGATCAGATTCTGGAAGGAACTTCTGGTATTAGTTGTATCCTAGATGATATGATTGTGACGGGTAAAAGCGACGCAGAGCATATGGCTAACCTGGAGGAGGTCCTTCGACGGCTGCACCACCATGGGTTAAGAGCCAATAAATCCAAGTGTGAGTTCTTCAAAGAAAAGATCACGTTCTGTGGTCACGACATTAATAGTGAAGGCCTGCACAAGACCACCGACAAGACAGCTGCAATGGTGAATGCCCCTCGCCCCCAGAGTGTTGCAGAGGTACGCTCCTTCCT
>CACRXK020005785.1:15608-27010 GCA_902702795.2 Paramuricea clavata
TCTTATAGTATAGTCCGAATTTGTTATTATTCTTGCTGCTCGTTTCTGAAGCTTATATAATTTGTCTAAATGTGTTTGGTTGTTATTTTGCCAAACAGTTGAACAGTAGTTAAAATGAGGCGCGACTAATGCTGCGTTATACATAATTTTGAGCGTATCTAGGCCAACAAAATCTTTGGCTTTTCTTAAAAGATTAATATTTTTTGATATCTTGTTGCAATGTTCTTCATTTTGCCTATTCCAGCTAAGTCTATCGTCTATAACTATACCCAAAGCTTCCTTTTTATGAACTCGTTCAATTTGATGTCCGTTTATACTGATTTTTGGCACGTGATCTAAGTTTTTCAATCGTTGCCGAGATCCAATAATCATATATTTGGTTTTTTCGTTGTTTAATGTTAGTTTATTCGCTGATAACCATTTTTGAGCATATACTAGGTCTTTGTTAAGTTTGTATTCAATATCTATGGATAAATGCCCTTGACATGATAAAATTGTGTCATCAGCAAATAAATTAGAATGTGTTGTTTCTAGGCAGTTTGGGAGGTCGTTTATGTAAATGAGAAATAATAGAGGTCCAACATTTGAACCCTGAGGTACTCCACAACGAATTGTTTCAATATCAGATTTACAGTTATTTAGCATGCAAATTTGCTTTCTTTGATCTAAATACGATTGGAACCATTTGAGCGTGTGGTCGCGTATCCCATAAGCTTGTAGTTTTGACAATAGAATCTAGTGATCAATCGTGTCAAATGCTTTTTTCAGGTCTAAGAAAATAACCCCATTTATTTTAACCACATTTCAGTGGATTGTAGTAACGAGGTTTCGGTTGAGTGATTGCGACGGAAACCTGATTGATTTTTTACAATTATGTTGTTGTTATCCAGGAAGGTATTTAGTTGTCTACAGACTAATTTCTCAAATATTTTGGCGATATTTGAAATGACTGATATCGGTCTATAGTTTTCACATAAGGTTTTGTTTTCTGACCTATATATTGGAGTCACTTTGGCAAATTTCCAATCATCTGGAAATATTCCTGTCCTAAGAGATAGGTTAAACACTTCTAGAAGTGATTCAGTTATTGTATCGCCTGCCTGTTTTATTAGCTTAGTTGAGATCTTATCTAGACCTGTAGATTTTGCCATTTGCATATTTTGTATTTCTCTTTTCAGCTCATAGCTTAATATGCTATGAAAGTGAAATACATTTGTGACTTGGTCTATATATGACAAAGGATCAGGACTACAGCCATTGTCAGCAATGTTATTTGCTAATTTGGGACCTATAGAAGTGAAGAATTTATTAAACTCGTCGACTATGTCTTTATCTTGTGTTACATTTTTTCCATGGTCTACGCTAAGTTCATTAACAATTGTGGTTTTGGATTTCCTATTAAGCAGATTATTTAATGTATTCCAACCTTCTTTACTATTTTTACTGTTTTGTAGTTTAGTGTTGTAAAAATGAACCTTAGTTGCTTTGATTCTTTTGTTAATGTGAGGCCCAATCCGCGGCTACCTTCACAGTGGTGTTATTTTCATAATTGATACACAAACAATCACAAAAAAGAGTGATCACAAAAATTAACGAATGTATTAATTGAGAAAGCATTGAATTCTTTACCTGGAATCGGTAATCCCATCGTCTTGAAGAATGAACAAAGAATATCAATCCAACATTTGTTGCTTGATATAGATGTGATAGAAATGGAAATACCGTGATAGAAATGGAAATACCGTGATAAAAGATGCAGATTTGACGATACAGGCTCGTAATTTTATTCGGCTCGTAGTTATATTCGGCGAAAGGTATTGCTAGTCTATATTTTTGTTCAGACAATTGCGTAATTTGAAAATATACGAACTCGCTTGACTTTCAAAGCTCATAAATCGCTATAATGTTGACATCGACTAAAACTATCGCTTTCCCTGCTGGCAGAGGTCTCTATTTGTGCTGGGAAGCGAAGGAGAAGAGACCTCTGCCTAGATCTGACACTTCCTCAGTCCTAGCCTGCGTAGCAGGCGTTTAGCTGACGGGCGGGTACAGAGGAAACGCCTGCCCAAATGGCTATGACAAATTTGTTTTCGCCCATTAAGGATGATTGACGTTTTGTAATTAGCACCTTCACCCATTATCCAATCATAATCGAGATTTATATTTAGCATCATGCATGCTTTTTGCTCGGAAACTACGGAGATTTGCAGAGATTTTATGCACTATTTAAAACACGAGCAGCAGTGTTTTATCAGATATAAAGATAGTCTGATAAAACACGCACTGCGAATGTTTTAAATTGCTTCAAAAACGATTGATCTAGTATACGTTCATTGGCGAAGTAGCTTTCAAAAAATTCGGTGTGTATATGTAGAGAAAATCATTAAAGGTGATCTACAGTCCGTATGTAAACAAAGCCTTTGTTTACATTTTTGTGTCCAAAATATTGAGCTTTATTCGACAACTATTTATATTTTCAAGCTTCTAGAGTATAATAAATGATCAAGAAACAACAATCAGGCTTTTCAAGAACTCAAAACATAGTTAAACTGTCTGTATCATAAAACGTGGGCTCATTTGTGCACATGCGCAGATCGGACTGTAGATCACCTTTAAAATTTATGTAAATCAAGGAAAATCTCTCACATATCAAGGATACGACACGTTTATGATTTTTCTTTGTGTTTTCCTTATGAATTATTAATGAGTTTTTGAAGCTATTTTAGACAACAGTCAGTCACAACGTGCACAGAGCTTTTATCTTTTAAAAGACTCCTGAACTACGGTTGTTTAACGTATTCTGCCGTATAGCAAATAACGTATTCTGCCGTATAACAGTTGAGCATGTTTTGAAATGTTATTCTCATGGGCGTAACGGAAGAAAAATTTAGGGGGCGGACTGAAATTTGCCCGACTTTCCCGGATTTTGCCCGACAAGTACCGAAAAAATTTTTTCCGGAATTTATATTATTGAATTTCCGCCACTGTGTTTGAAAGTGCTCTAACTTATGTAATTGATATTTTCGGAGATGAAACTGTGAAAGCAGTGACAGAATAACAAAAGAAAGCAATCTTTTCTGTTTTATCGGGCCGAGATACATTTGTTTGCCTTCAAACTACGGTAAGTCTTTGGATTACCAAGTTGCTACCGCAAAAACCGGATTGATATCGGGTGGTGAACATCACTCGTTGTCATGGCAATTTGTGCACATGCGCGACATGTGCACATGTAGAGCACTTCTATCATGAGCCCCTGGCTCGAGTGATTGGGCAACCACACTCTGTGTTATTCGACATTAAATAAATTATTCTATTCTACAGAAAACGTGTCAGATCTAGGCAGAGGTCTCTTCTCCTTCGCTTCCCAGCACAAATAGAGACCTCTACCAGCAGGGAAACTATCGCTATGTATGAGGGCATATTGTTACACTGAATCGAACGTGGTATTTTTGTCCTCATAGCACTCAATGAACGGAAGATATGAAACGCCAAAGTTGTATATTTGCACTGGTGCCAAACACATTAAGATAGGCGGAACCCAACCTCGTTCCCAGGCTCTTCCCTATTTAGTAGGAAAGACCCTGGCAAGAGCTGGTCACGTGGCTCCCAGAAAATTGAAAATTAAACGAGACTTACCTTAAGAGTTAAGTTGAAGTTTAATTATAATTCTATAAGTCATTAGCGAGGAGTGGAGGAGTTGTAGGAGAGACAGCACCGCGCATGAGTAAACCAGCATTTAGAGCTGTAAGCTGTTTCAATGTTGAGAGTGGAGGAGCTTGGGCCGGGTGTACTACTTGGGTGGGCCTACAGCTCCTCCACTCCTCGCTAATGACTTATAGAATTAAACTTCAACTTAAGGTAAGTCTCGTTTAATTTTCAATTCTATTACGTCATTACCTATAGTCGTTACGTAGTTGTAGGAGATCAACCTCGTACCCAGGGCATTTTGCTTCCGGTCAGCGAAAATGACCCTGGCATCGGCCGGTCACATGACCTCAAAATCTCCAGTATTTGGTGTTAGATATATAGATATAGACGGACAGCGGTCATACGCACGGACATGCGCATTAGATATGTAGATCGGCCATGTTTATGTATTACTCATATTTTGTTAAAAGTATAATCTAAATACACGACAGTGGCGACGAATTTGGGATTGTTATAAGTCCAGAAATGATGACGATTGGAAAAATTGATGTTTTTGATGAAACCCAAGAAAGCTGGGAGACGTATGTCGAACGAGTACAACATTTTTTCGCTGCAAACGATGTCGACGACAATCATCAAGTGCCAACTCTGCTGAGTTTGATTGGAAGCAAAACGTATTCATTATTAAAGGATTTACTTTTGCCAGAAAAGCCTGCAGACAAGAACTTTGATGAAATAGTAAGTACATTACAGAAGCATTTAAATCCTAAACCACTAGAAATAGCCGAACGGTTTCGTTTTTATAAGATAAATCAGCAAGAAGGGCAGAGCATTTTAAGTTATATAGCTGAGTTAAAGAAATTAACCACACATTGCAATTTTGGAAGTAACTTGGAAGAAACCTTGCGCGACAGATTATTGTGTGGATTAAGTAATCAGCAAATTCAGAAACGTCTCCTTGCAGAGTCAAAATTAAAATTCTCCAAAGCTGTTGACATAGCAGTTGCTATGGAAACAGCCACTCGAGATGCTACAGAGATCCACAGCAAGGGTAGAGAAGAAAAACCTCTTGGTCTTGACAAACTGACACTGAACAGACCCTCGAATAGTTCAGATAGGGGCCCACCTTCCCCTGTAGTGTGTTATCGATGTGGAGCTAATACCCATGTTGCAACTGAGTGTAGATTTAAGAAAGAAGTCTGTCACAAGTGTGGAAAGAGAGGTCATATTCAAAGAGCTTGCCAGGCACAACAAAGCCAGGGACCCGGTAGACCCTCGCCCAGATCAAGATACCAAAAATCGACCAATGCCGTAGAAACCGAACCAGATGAGTATGAACACTTGTTGAATAACCTAGAAGTTCATAATGTAAACAAATCAAACAGTGATGTCATATGGGTTGACGTGAAAGTTGAAAATCAACCACTATCCATGGAACTAGACACAGGATCGGCCGTGTCCATTTTGCCATATGACATGTTCTTGGAAAGATTTCGCGACAAGAAGTTAGAGAAAACAACCACCGTACTAAAGACCTATACTGGTGAACTGATTGTTCCAGTTGGTTGCCTTACCATGCAAGTTGAATACTTAGATCAATCATGTCTATTGCCACTCCATGTAGTCCAGACTAAGGGTCCAGTGTTAATGGGTCGAGATTGGCTTCACAAGCTTCGCCTCGACTGGAAAACCATCAAGTTGTTGAAATCCTCAGATTCCAGCCATAGAAACCCTGGCACGACTACACAAGAGAAGCTGAAAAACCTATTGAATACGTATGCAGAGGTTTTTGAAGACAAGCTGGGAACTTTCAAATCTGCCAAAGCAAGGATAACCCTCAAAGAAGGTAGTCAACCACAGTTTCGCAAAGCTCGTCAGGTCCCATATTCCTTACGACTGAAAGTGGAGGAAGAACTGAAGAGACTTCAGAGCGAAGGTATTTTGTCGAAAGTAGAGTGGAGTGATTGGGCGACACCGATTGTACCAGTGCCGAAACAAGATGGTTCAGTCCGTATTTGTGGTGACTCCAAAGGTACTATTAACCCAACACTACAAGCAGAACAGTATCCTCTGCCTCGAATCGAAGATATCTTTGCCCATTTAGCTGGTGGGAAAAAGTTTTCCAAGATCGACCTCCGCCAAGCTTACCATCAGATTGAGCTGGAAGAAGAATCCAAGAAGTACCTTACAATTAATACGTCCATGGGCTTGTTTCAATACAATCGATTGGTGTTTGGTATCACCTCAGCTCCCGCCATTTGGCAGCGTACCATGGATCAGATTCTGGAAGGAACTTCTGGTATTAGTTGTATCCTAGATGATATGATTGTGACGGGTAAAAGCGACGCAGAGCATATGGCTAACCTGGAGGAGGTCCTTCGACGGCTGCACCACCATGGGTTAAGAGCCAATAAATCGAAGTGTGAGTTCTTCAAAGAAAAGATCACGTTCTGTGGCCACGACATTAATAGTGAAGGCCTGCACAAGACCACCGACAAGACAGCTGCAATGGTGAATGCCCCTCGCCCCCAGAGTGTTGCAGAGGTACGCTCCTTCCTGGGATTGGTGAATTATTACCACAAATTCCTGCCAAACCTTGCTACAATACTGCATCCATTGAACCAAATGCTGGAAAGTAACTACCAATGGAACTGGACAGATCAATACGAAGAAGCTTTTGCAAAGTTAAAGCAATGATTGTTTCAGATCTGGTGCTTACACATTATGATCCTAACCTTCCCTTACAACTGGCTTGTGATGCTTCACCTGTAGGAATTGGAGCGGTACTGTCCCATGTCATGACAGACGGCACAGAGCGCCCGATAGCGTTTGCATCGAGATCCCTGTCGAAGGCGGAGCGCAATTACGCACAGATAGATAAAGAAGCACTAGCTACAGTGTGGGGAGTCAAGAAATTCCACAATTACCTTTTCGGTAGGAACTTTACCTTACTGACTGATCATGAGCCTCTCACTTCAATCTTTCATCCCAGCAAAAGTCTTCCTGTTGTCACTGCTGCTAGATTACAACGCTACGCTTTGTTCTTGGCGAGTTTTGAATATACAATTAGATACAAGAACACTAAGTTACACGGGAATGCCGATGGTTTGTCTCGATTACCCTTGCATAGTGAGACAACAGAAGAAGAGCCAGATCCAGTGGGCCTCTTCTATGCCAAGCAGTTTGAGCCCTTGCCAGTCACAGCAGAACAGGTCAAACGAGAAACACAGAGAGATCCTCTATTGGTGAAGGTCCATGGGTTAGTTATGAAAGGATGGTCCACTCCACAAGATGAAGCGATTAAACCGTTTTACCAGCGGAAAGACGAACTGACAATTCACTGTGGTGTCCTAATGCTTGGACACAGAGCAGTCATTCCTGCAAAGTTGCGTAATCAAGTGTTAACCGAGCTTCACGAAGGTCACCTCGGTATTGTTAAAATGAAGTCTCTGGCGCGAAGTTACATCTGGTGGCCCCAAATTGATAAGGACATTGAGCACCTAGCCAAGAGCTACCCTGGTTGTCAACTTCAACAGAATGAAGCCGGCAAAGTACCACTACACCCTTGGGAATGGCCAACCACACCTTGGCAGAGAATCCATTTAGATTTTGCTGGGCCGTTCCAAGGACGAATGTTCCTTATCATTGTAGATGCACACTCGAAGTGGCCTGAAGTGGAAATAATGCCATCCACCACATCGACGCAGACCATTGACCGACTCCGAACTATTTTTGCCCGATATGGAGTGCCAGCACAGGTGGTGACCGACAATGGGCCACAATTTACATCTGCAGAGTTCCAACTATTTTTGAAGACTAATGGCATCAAGCATATTACCACGGCCCCATTCCACCCTGCAACCAACGGTCAAGCGGAACGTTTTGTTCAGAGTTTCAAACATGCTATGAAATGCGAGAAACAAAGTGCATCCCAGCTGAAAACCAATATGGCAAAGTTCCTTTTGGCTTACCGGAATACCCCGCATTCGACGACGGGAGAATCACCGTCCGTGTTGTTTTTGGGCAGACCGCTACGGACTCGCCTCGATTTGGTGAAACCTGATTTACAAAGGAAAGTGATGAACAGGCAAATCGATCAAGCGGGGAGGAAAGGACATTCACCTACACGTCAGTTATCCATTGGTCAGACTGTCATGGCACGTAACTACAGTGGGAAAGACAAGTGGCTACCAGGCATAGTTCGAGCTCAAACGGGACCCCTTGCGTACGAGATAAAAGTTGGTCCAAATCGAATTTGGCGACGTCACATCGACCAGCTTCGAACCTCGAGTGTGAAAGTAAATGACCAGAGTGATGATACGGCTGAACCTCATCCAGAGCTCGGAGAGACTGGCCAGAATATTGCACCAGCAGAAGAAATTGTCGCAGAGCCGGATATCGAACTAGCCACGAATCCACCAGTAGTGCAACAACAAGAAGCCGGTAGGGCTACAACAGGATCTGAACAACGCTACCCAACTAGATCACACCAACCACCCGAGAGGTGGGGTCTTAACTGTTTGATCCGAAAACTGTTTAAGAAAACTACATACAGAACTGCTTTATTACTTACTGTTATGGTTAGCATAATTGTTCGAACACGATAGTGAACTCATGAACAATATTTTATGATACATTCCTTAAGAGGAGAGATGGTGTTAAATATATAGATATAGACGGACAGCGGTCATACGCACGGACATGCGCATTAGATATGTAGATCGGGCATGCTTATGGATTATTCATATTTTGTTAAAAGTATAATCTAAATACACGACAGGGGGCTATTAAATTTTTTCAAGAAAATGATGGGGGGTTCAATTAAATTTGAAGTAATTTGCTCAATAACCTGGTATCCATTTGGTTGTAAATGTTGCAACTAAATCATGGTCACGGATGTGAAATAGTCTGTGACGTCATATCGATCAAAGGGGGTTGTTTCATGCCTTGTTACCAGTGCTTCGGTCTGGGTATTCATTCTGCCATTGTATGCTTTGCCTAGCTGCAGCAAGTTTAGCGCTTCAATACCTTTTCCCCCACCCTAACCCACCCATGTTCATTTTAAAGGATTTTATCTGGTAGTATATGTCATTTTATTTTATATAATTTTTAATCTCACATAAAATAGGATGTATAGACCACTATACATTGTATTTCGTAGGTATGCCTTGGCAGAATTGTCATTGCTATCTCCTTTTGCTGCTAATATTACTGATTGTTACTCTCATTGTTGCTGCGCAGCTGCTATGGCAATACTTCGTACCATCAAGTCTAGTTGCAGCCTTAAACATGGTTACAATCGCCCAGACCAAATGGAAACCTGATTTTAGTGTTATATATAAAAATACTCCTCTTTTAATTATAATTTCCTGCTAATATATATTTTTGGTCGACGTTAATATCTTGCCAGTTCCATATTCTTATTTTAATAATTAACACTATAACGCCTGAGTATCCCCATTTGACAAGTAAAAATGAAAATGGGGGGGGGGTCAAAGAAAAATATTCTAATTTGCAGGGGGGGTCATTATTAAATTTCTGCTCTTTTAGGGGGGGCTTTCAATTTTAAAAATTTAGAAAAGAAAAAATTCCCCTCCCCCCTTCCATAAATAATGACCGGTCCCTTAGGTTTTGCCGTCAGGCAAGCGACTTCGTCGGGAAATGCTACGCGCTGAATTACGTAACGGATGAGGCGTATCTTTGCTATCTGCAACTCTTCGACAGTCAAAGCTAGGCTGTTCTCCGGCACAATCACTCTACGCTGCAGCTTCAAAGGGTTCGAATTTTCGGACGACGGATTTACTTGTCAGGAACGCCACAACTTAATCTTGTACGAAATGGCGTGACCGGATGAGCCACGCTATCACCTTCAGCAGGCGGTACCATGAGGAATTAATAGTATTGGATAAAGGAATCTAGCGGATCTCCTTTGACCAGTTGGATTCATCATTATGCAGGAATTCCGGCCCGTTTATCCAAAGATTTATCTCCTGCTCGTCACTACTAGTAGTTGGTCGTAAAGGCCGTTTTCCACTTCAAGCGTATCGTACCGTAACGTATCAAAAACGTTTTTAAATTTCAAAATTTCGTGAATGTTGATTGGTTAGTACTTCCGTAGTACGCCAAAAGTTGACTTGCGACGAACTTTTTATTTTGATACGCGAATACAACAAGTTTTATAAACCTCTTTTCAATCTGCGCATGCTCACCAGTACGTTGCGCTACGATACGAGCGAAGTGGAAAACCGGCTTTAAGGCAATTCCGCAGTTTTGCATTGCGCACTGTTTTACTGCGCACATCTTATAACTTATAATTTCATCCATTATACGTACCGTTTAAAAAAATCATTTGATGACAATTTTATGTTACTTCAAAACATCTTTGGTTTACGTTAATTGCAAGAATCACGTTAAAGGGTATGGGCAATGAAAATTGCGTCATCTATCTTATTGCTTCGTCTGAAAGAGCATGAAAAAATAAGCCGATTGGCCGTTTACTGCTCTATTCTATCTCATCTGGTTCCGAAGTTATACGCAAAAATATGCAAAATATAAATTGCTGATTCAGCACAATGTGTGACGTCATAAGCTGGGTAAGTATGTTTATTGAATAGTAAACTAAAGCATAGCTGAGTTATTATTGGCTCAAATCAAATGAAATTTTGCATACAGATAGTACATGATGAGACGCATGGGAAAATACTTCTAATTTTGTTGTCAAGGCAACACAGTCGTTCCCAGGCCCCTTACACTGATTTTGAATAACTAGTTGCATTTCTCTATGTGTATGTCATTTTCGAATTATTATCATGCAAGTAAACTTTCGGCATGCATAGGTATCGTACACATACTTCTGATATTATTTTATTTTTATCAGTACCTTGAATAAAGCTGTTTTATAAATTTGGCGCAAAAGGCCTGGGAACGACATTGTTACCTTGGCAACAAAATTAGAAGTGTTTTTACATGCGTCTCATCATGTACAATCAGTATCCAAAATTTCATTTGATTTGGGCCCATAATAACTGAGCTATGCTCCAGTGTAGTATTCAATAAACATACTTACCCAGCTAATGACGTCACACGTTGTGCTGAATCAGCAATTTATATTTTCACATTTTTGTGTATAACTTCAGAACTAGATGAGATAGAATAAAGCATTAAACGGCCAATTGGCTATTTTTTCATGCTCTTTCAGACGAAGCAATAAGATAGATGAAGCAATTTTCATTGCCCATACCCTTTAACTGAACCACACAAAGATATTTTTCGTAGATTCATATGATCCAAATTTTTGTGAATAACTTTTTTTGCGTAGCATGTATAATTTTTGCGTTGACAATATTTATGGGTAATGATTTACTCTACAACTTAATCGTGTGCAAATGCTTAACTATTCTATAGTTTTGTTAACTTTTCTGCTTTAAGTTCGGTATTCGACAATTTTTCAAGAAATGTTCACACGCCTCCCAGTCTTACAGTCAATTTCAGCTGACTTTTCATCGTAAGATTCCGAACTTCGTTCTGAACTTCACAAATTCGTTGCCAAGTTCAAAAGTTCATAATAAAATTCACAAACAGGTTTGTAAACTGGGCATTTCATTGCCTGGTTTGATTTAATAGCCAATCAGAGGCTTTGTTTACAAACCTGTTTGTGAATTTCATTATGAACTTTTGAACTTCGCAACGAATTTGCGAAGTTCGGAACGAAGTTCGGAATCTTACGATGAAAAGTCAGCTGAAATTGACTGTAA